>CAUYRT010027450.1:0-118256 GCA_963574885.1 Lepilemur ruficaudatus | reverse complement strand
CCAACTGACTACCACTTCTTCCAGGCTTCGGACCACTTCTTGCAAGGAAAAAGATTCCATTCTCAGCAAGCTGTGGAAAACGCCTTTCGCAATTTCATCGTCACTTGCTCTCCAGGCTTCTTCGCTGCTGGCATAAACAAGTTACTGTTAAGATAGCGAAACTGTGTTGACAGTTTAGGCACCTACTTGATTAATTGTACTGCTGCTTGTTTGCAATATAACAAACCACACGTTTGATTCGAAATCAGACATTTCATACTTAATGACCTAAATAGCTTGCTTGTGGTATTGCACAATGTATATGTATACATATATCAAAACATTACATCGTACCCCTTAAAGTTATACAATTTTTATTTGTCAGTGATACCTCAGTAAAGCCGGAAATAAATAAACAAATACATAAAATTGTCTAGCTCATGGAAGCAGAAGTTAGAATCATGGTTACCAAGGTCTGAGGCGAGAGGGTCATGGGGAGGTGTTGGTCAGAGGCCACCAAGTTTCAGCTATGCACGATGACGAAGCCCTAGAGACCTACTGCCCAGGGTGGTGCCTACAGTGGTCAATACTACACAGTATTGTATACTGAAAAATTTCCTAAAAGAATAGATCTTATGTTAAGTGTTCTTATCACAAAAAATATATAATATAACAAGAGGGTAGGAGAAAACTTTTGGGGATGAAAATGTTTCTGGCATAGATTGTGGTGATGGTTTCACGGGTATATGCTCACCCCCAAACTCATCGAGTTGTGTGTATTAAATATGTGTAGCTTTTGTATATCCATCAGGCCTCAATAAAGTGGTGGAATACTAAGAATAATATTACTAATGAGCTGACATCCAGCATATACACCAGTACTGTGAGCGTGGTTAATGTGAGTCTGCCCAGACAGCGAGATCTGGGATTGGCTGGACCTGCAAGGCCAGTCCAGGCTCAGGAATTCGCCTGCTGGCCACACGCAGGGGGCTGTGTGACCTTTCACATCACCGCCATCCAAATCAAGTCTGTCCTAGCTTTGTGTGCTCAGTGACATGTTGTAGCTGTGGGGAGCTACTGCGTCTAAATCCGTGGGTTATAAACAGCTGATGCACCACCATATCGGCCAGCCGGCAGGTCTGTGACCGCAGTGCGATAAGACAGCCCAAACTGAGGTCAGCAGTCGTTAGCCAGTGTGCCTGTGTCCAGGCCAGGGCCCAAGTCCTAATAATAAGCAGTGGATGGCGATTCCCTGTCCTCCCCTCTGCCTGGTGGGGACACTCATGAGGGAAGACCCAAGGCAGCCCATTGAAGACATCGGCAGGCACCTTACAACTCCGCTTCAAGGAGCCTGAATGCTGGGCAAGAAATGGCCTCGCTGGGGCGGGGCTGTCTTCGGGGAGGTCCTCTGCCCTCCAGGGGTGGATTTTTGCATCTGCGACCAGGAAATCAATGGCTAGGAGAACGAGAACAAGAACGAAGCCTGCTCTGGGGTTTGGGGAGAGTCAGACTGTTGGGCTGTGGTGGGGAAATAGATCCAGCTAGAGACTGGCACTGGAAGGTGAGCTTAGCACTGGTGACAGAAAAGAAAGTGTTCACAGGACAATAGCAGGGACAACTCGTAGCTTAGCCCAGGCCAAAATCCATCAGGCCTCATGCACAGCTCACTGGACAGCAAGTGCAGCGGCCATTCACCGGTGCGCCGAGCAGTGAGCGGCATGTCCTCCCACAGCTTGGTTCTATTCGTTCTCATAAGCAGGTGCATTTGTTTCTTCATTCAAGAAAAAACAGGTATTACACCTAATGGAGGTGGTGCACGCTGTCTGGGGGAAGGACACGCTTGAAGCTCTGACTCGGGTGGGGCAAAGGCAATATATGTTACCTAAGCATTTGTACCCCCATAATATGCTGAAATAAAAGAAAAAATAGATACAGAAAAATCAAAGGATGGACACAGAGTCCAGAAAATGCCAGAACAAAGGCTAGCACCCGCTCAGGGGGAAGCATGGCCAGGCCAGGTCAGAGCCGACGGGAGGACTGGGTGTGCATTTCTCTGGAATAAAAACCTTGTCCAAGCTAACATGTCTCCCATTAAAACTGTCCAGCTCCAAAGGCAGAGGTACACAGCAAAATCAGCCACTGCGCTACTGCTCAGAATAGGAAAAACTTGGAAGCAACCTAAATGCACACAGAGAACTGCTGAACAAAATATGGGATCTATACACAGGACAAAAGTACAGGCAGCCACAAATGATGCTGTCTCACGAGGCTTATTGATAAGGAAATGTGTTTATAAGATGTTGCTACATGAAAAAGAAAGGATTTCAAAGCTGTACGCAGAATACGATTCAATTTTGGCCAAAGGAAATAAAAGGTAGAAATTTATGCATAGGCACAGAAAAAAGAATGGTAGTTAATACAACAAAATACGAACAGTGTTTACATCTGGATGGTGGTGTAACAGGTTGTTTTATTTTCACCTTTTTCTGTGTATTTTACAAATTGTGTGTTGTGAACATGTATCAGTTTTATGTTCTGGAACAAAATAAATGTTTTTGTTTCATCTTTCAAATCCCATGGAATCGAATCATAGTTTACAAACCCTCTTGCATTAAATTCCCTATGGGTACACTGAGGCAGCCCGAGCAGGCCGGGGAACGGGGTGCAGCCTGCTACAGCGCCCAGAGCAGATGGGCCCTCCCTCCGCTGGCTTTCCGGGGTTCCCTCCACTCGTAGAACCAAACACAGACGGCAGGAAGCAGAGGAGGCTCCAAGACGGGGAAGCTTCTCCAGGGCCGAGCCTCCCTGGCACCCTCGAGTCTGTGCCGTACCCCTCAGGGCTGAAGATCACAGAGTGAGGTGCCTCTCTGGTCCCTGGCCAGGCTCCAGCTGTGCCGTCCCAGGGTTTTTGTTTTTTATGTCTAGTCAGGTTGTTGTTGTGCCAGAGGTTCCCAGGTTCTGCAGCAGAGCTTCCCAGGGCCCCTGTGGACACCCATGGTTCTTTCCAGCATGTTCCAGGCACAGCCTCCCCTGTTCCTACTCCCAGCACTTCTATCTCAGCCCAGGAAGGTTTATGCACCTGGGGTTCAGACACCGGCAGCACTGGGTCCCTGGGTGCCAGGTCAGACCAGTCTGGTTAGAGGAGCAGGGCCCAGGAAATTTGGTCCCGGCCAGAGCTGACTGGGGCCAGGGACCCATAGGGACAGGGATGTCTGGGACATGAGAAAGGCACCTGGCAGAAGCACGTGGAGAACTCTGGCCGAGAACCCAGGACCAAGCCACTCCACAGAGGGCCTTCCCCGCTGACTAAGACCAGGAGCCCTCTGACGGGCTTGGGCAGAACCACTTCGTCAGCCAGAGCCGGGCCAGATGAGGCATCTCTCGGGACCTTGGGGAACCAGCTGAGCCCGGGGCATCCACCGGGGGAACACCCATCGGTCCCACCAGGGCAGTGGGGAGGCCTGATGCCTGTCACCCTCCACCCTGATGGTCGGACATTCCTCCCCGGCCCCCTTCCTGGGCCTCTCTGTACCAGGCTACCCTGGCCTGCCAACTGCAACAGGCCTGCAAACCGGTTCGCGTTCCCAGGCAAGAAAAGCCTCCAGTGGGAGAGTCACAGCCCGGCACTGCAGACACTCCCAGGCAAGTTTCCCAAACTCATCCACTCCACCCCACGTGGCCTGGAGACTGCAGTCACCCCAGACACGAAGCAGCCTCCACCTGGCGCCTTTCCCCCTGGCGGCCCCTCTCCTGCTTGGCTTCCTGCTGGGATCCTGCTCATCCTTCTAGACCCTGCTAAACACTCAACCATTTCCCCAGGGAGCCCTCAGACACCCACCACCAGAATTAAGCTGAGCCCTCCTCCGGCGCACAGCCCCGACCCCAGCTGTGTGGCTGTAGTAGTTCACGCCTCTCCGGCAATCTGCCCTTGCCCGTCTCTCTCCCACCCTGACTTGTGAAGGGCAGGGCCTGCGTCTCCTTCCTCCTCATATCCTGCCACGCCAGCCCCCTCCCCTCCTGACCTTCAGTGTACACAGTAGGCACACACTGAAGACTTGTTCTATGGAAATAAAGTCATGGCCAGCTACAGACTCTGCTCGTAACCTAGCAAAATTGCAGCACGGTTTGCTTCAAAGAAATTCACAGGTTAGTAATTGTTCTCAGATGATCCCAGATCATCTAACTCTTTGTGGGTCTAGCTCTTCATGGCATCTTATTTTTTTAAATCTACTTCCATTCTTGAAAAGACCCTAACCTTTCAGCTATGTGCTGTGTGTGGAGTCTGTTCTGAGCATATGCAGTGGCTTGCCCATCTCACCTAATCTCCCAAGGCATGAAATAAAATCAGCCTTGGAAATACAAACCCAGAAGGCAGGCGGTCCTTCACTAAAATTTCCCCAGAGGAGGCTTACCTTCCATGACCATAAATTGTAGGCAAGCCATTTCCCCTACTGCGCAGCGCTCTTCTAAACAGACCACCTGTCACCATAGCAACCCTCACATCTGTCATTACCTCCGAGAGAGTGCACCTTTGAAAAGGAATCTACTTAGCAACATGTCACCTTAACTTCTGCACTTCTTAGGCTCTCTCAGGAATCCAGGCCTGAGTACCCTGAGGTAAGTGGTGCCTCCGTGAACAATCTAGAAAACTTTGCCACCGCCAGTGGTGGCTTCTCTCTCCACCTGCCCCCACCTGTCTCTGGGTATGAGTCAGGTGCTGGGGCTGCCCCAAAGCCTGCATGTTGGCACAACACGCAGGGCAGTTACACAAGCCAATTGTTACAAAAATAATAGCTACCACTCATGGTGCTTTGCATGCATAATCTCTCTTAATCCTCAGGACAGGCTTGCAGCAGGCACTCCCCACACTTAGGTGATGAGGGGCTGAGAGTCCCAGCCCCAGCCCCAGGGCTCCGGCCCCCTCCAGAGCAGCCTGCTGGGAGGGCACGGCCACACCCGGCCCACGGCAGGCTACCTGTGTGCTGTGGATCTGCTCATCTTCCCAACAATCCCAAAAAGAAAGATTTTTTTTTAATCATCTCTATTTTATAGAGGAGAAAACTATCTTGGAGAGGTGACATAGGTTGCGCAAGATGCCTCCGGAGTCAGAGGAGGTACAGAGACCGGAGCCCACCTTCTCTGTGGGAGCCCACCTTCTCTGCGGGAGCCCAGGCAGCTCCCATTTCACCAGCGGTTTCCAGGCTGCCTCCCTCTCGGCCCAGGAAGAGACACCTGGGGCCCGGCACAGCTCGGGGGTGAATCCCAACCTCCCACTTGTTCAAAAGCTTTCCAGGCAGAGAGGCCTATTGGCCAGGCTGTCAATTCTTCTGGACTTCTACACGGAAATTTCTGCATGTATTTTTGGGGATGAGGACTTAGGGAAGCTGTTCTCAGACTTGTATGTGCTGGATCTTGTTGAAATGCACATCCTAACTCGCAGGCCGGGGGCGGGGCCTGAGCATCTGCATTTCCAACCGGCTGCCAGGAGAGCCGGTGCTGCTGGGCTTCACCCCACCTTTACGAGAAAAGAGACAGGCACCTCTGTGTGGAAGAGCAGAGGCACGGTGAAAAGGTGTGCTGTTGCCCCCAGCACAACTGGGACTCCTGCGGGCTGTGTTGAGACCTGGCGCTGCTGAGGGAGCTCCGAGAAGGGGAGGGGAGTCTATGGCACCAAAGCTTCAGTAGACGGACACCTGCACCTGGGGCCCCTGCTGGCTCTAAGCTCATGGTTGGTAGCAGGAGTGTCTTCTCCATTTCTGAGTCCCCAGTGCCTGGCCTGGGGCCTGGAACATGCTAGATGCCCAATAATTACTGATTGAATAACAGAAGCGAGGGAGGGAGGGAGGCAGGGGGAGGAGGAGGGCAGTAAGGGAGGAAGGAGGCATATTGTCCCTGGTCCCATCTCTCACTGACCACTCCCTCCGGGGCACCCACCCGTGGTCCCCAACAGCAGCCGACTGCCACCAATCTGAGGCCATGGCTGTAAGCAGGGGCCGCTGCCAGCCTCAGGCCAGCTGAGCTCCCGTCACCCTTTCCCGGGCACTGCAGCTATTGCCACCAGCCCAACCCCCACTGTTACCAGCCCGGACTCCAGCTCTGGCGTTCTTCTGGGAGCACCCCTGCTCTCTGGCTCCCGCATCTGCCTCTGTTCAATCCACAGCCCTGGGCTGGACAGAGAGGCCCTCGAGAGACAGATGGCATGGCCCTGCCACATGGCCTGTGTGCCCTTCCTGCCGCTATTCGTCGATGCAGGTCCATCTCTGCTTCACCCAGTGCTCCCAGCAAATGAGCCGCCACCAGAATGGGGAGCCTTGGGCCATTCACCCAAAACACGGTGCTCTTCCCTTTACCACCAACAGCAGGGTGGCTACATTACAGATGGCCACCAAGTGCCAGACGCCAGACTCTGCAACAGGAGCCACACATGGAAAGCCCTGGAAAGTCGAGTTAGAGAGAGGATGAGAGGACAGAGGGGCCTTGAAGACCATTTCCTCTGGGAAAAACCAGCCTGTGTCGGAGCAGGTGTCCATTAGAGCAGCAGTCCCCAAACTTTTTGGCACCAGGGACCAGTTTCACGGAAGACAATTTTTCCACTGACGGGGTGGGGCGGAGGCAGAGCTCAGGTGGGGATGCAAGTGACGGGGAGCGGCTGTAAACACGGGCACCCGCACAGTGCATCTCCTGCCGTGCGGCCCCCAGTTCCTAAGTCTCATGGAAGACAATTTTTCCACTGACTGAGGGCAGCTGAGCTCTGTGGCCTGGCCCCTAACAAGCCAAGGACCGGTAGTTTTGCTGCCCAGGAGCTGGGAGCAGCAAAACTGGAGGACCCAGCTCCACCGTCAAACTCACCGTGTAGGGAGTAATTTAAGGAGCTCAGAATCCAACACTCCGTGACCTCACTTAATGGTGGGAAGAGGCAAATATCTGTAAACAGCTTCCTCACAGAAGATTTCCCTTGGGTTTCGTTTAATAATTACTATCTAGGGAAAGACACGACCTCACTCAAAAAAACAAAACAAAACAAACAAACAGACAAAAAAAACCCAGATGCTGCATTTGAATAGGTCAAATAAGAAAGATCACAGGGAAAGAATCAACTGGGTTATCAAAAAAAAATTGGCTGAAATTACAACAAATCTCAGGAACGGCTTCCTAAGATGGATTTCTCGCAAACAAAACACAGTTTGGGTCCCTTCCTTGGAGGGGCAGGGGCTTGATCATTGCAGTCACTGTTGTCATGGTTTAGTTTGTTTCACTTTCATGGTGTAGATGCTCAGCCAGGAGTTTCATTAACTGGAAAGTTGGTTCGTTCCATCAGGAGCATGAAAGCAGACTGTCTGAGGGGACAGATTCATAAAATGGAGATTCCAGAAGCCTGCCCTGCCACCCCCAACCAGAATCTATCGCTTTCAAGTGCTTCTGGACCACAGAGTGGACATAACTGTGGCTGCGTCCTCTTCCACCCGACACCCTGACAGAAGGCGGCTTCTGGGTCCCCTTGGGCTCCCGGAAGATTCCCCTGAGAGCTGACGTGAGGCCTGGGGTCCTGGGGCCTGGGAACCTTGGGTCAGGCACAGAGGACAGGTGACCTGCAGCCCGCCGTCCACCCAGAAGGCAGTGACAGCGGGAACCCAGGCTCACAGGCAAACACGCCACTGGTGGCACCCAGCAGCGCAGGCCTGGCCCCAGCCCTCCCTCGACCTGCACACCTGCGAAGGAGCACGAGCTTCACTGAGCAGATCGAATGCAGATTTGGGAGCTTTAGCTTCTCCGGAGATGCGAGGCTCTTTGCGGCAGGAGCGCGGCAACTCGCACCCTGACCCTTGAGACAGCGGGGAAGAAATCAGCGCAGGTTTAAACGAAATGACAAACAAGATAACTGAGCACTGTGATTCCTCCTCTCTGTCCTCCCCTCCTCTCTTTTGCCATCTTTTTAAATCCCACTTTCAATTTATGCTGTATTCAGGTATTTTTATGTCTGTCTGACCCGGTTGGAATTCTTTCCTTGAACAGGGAGGGGGACAGCGAGCTACATGAGACGAAGTGACCGGCGAGCGTCAGCTTATCACTAGGCTAAGGCGGGACTCGGAGTCCAGTGTGATGTCCTGCACGTCTGCTGCGTGGGGCCTCCCTGCTCCAGGCAGGCCTGGCACCTGCAGAAGTGACAATCGCATGGACTTTAAAGGGTTTGCAGCTTTGGTGGCTGGAAATGCTTCCAGAGGGTGTTTCTACTAAGTCAAAGAACCAACATCAGAATTCGCTGGGGTGCCAAGAACACACTCGCAAAACTAAACACACGTTCCTCCGCCCCTCCTGACTCAGTGTCTGGGAAGCTGGGACCAAGAAACTGCACTTTTCCAGGTAACTTCGGCTCAGTACAACATGAGCACTGCTGCCCTAAAAAGGCCAGCGCCCAGCCTCTGCCACCGCCAGCAGCTGCCCGGCGACACAGACTCACAGCCCCTCGTCTAGGCTCCTCGGGCTCCTTGCGAGGCCCCCCAGCACCTGCATGTCCTGGCAGCCACAGCTGTGCTGTGCCCTCCTTCCTGACCTCCCTCCTCCCCATGCACCCCCTCCCTGCTCAGGGTCCCCAAGGCCCTGCAGAAGTCCCTCCTCAGCACAGGGACACCATGGGGGCCCTGACTGGCTCTTGGGTTGGTCTCCCCCAGGAATTACCTGCCATTGCCTTCAACAGCCTCATCTTGGCCTTCACTGAGCCACAGGCCGGGCCAAGCACCAGGTAAGTAAATGTTTGTCGAACAAACAGATGGAGCTTTCCTCCAGGAACTCACTCACCCTGTGCGGCTCCCCGTCCCCACGCACAGGGCTTGTGACAAAACAAGGCCCCTTCTCCCTTTTCTCTCCTTGTGAGCCTCAGCTTAAATGTCACCTCCTCTAGGAAGCCTCCTTCAATTTCCTCCTATTCATTCAACAAACATTTCCTGAGTGTCTGCCCCGGGTCAGGCACTTCAGTGAGTGGAGAGTAAGGTGGCAGTGGTCCCTGCCTGCACCCTCGAGGGTGGGTAAGTGCCACCGTGACCCCTTCCCCGGCCTCTGTCAGTGCCTCCTGACTCCTGCATCTTTAGAAATACACAGCACACACATGCACCAGTGTGCACACAAGTACACACACAGACACGCACACACGCTTGCTCAGACCACGGGCCAGGGCTGAGTCTTGCTCACCAGTCAGGAGGCTTAGTAAGGAAAAGCCCTGCAGATGGGCCTGTGGGATGAAAGCAGAGATAGCAGTAGAAAGAAACCAGCCCACAGCTGGGGAACCTGGAGAAGGCTGAGGATTAAAAACTCACACCCCTAACAGCAGCGGCCACTCTTTCTCATACCTTACTAGTGACAAAATCCAGCTCCACAGCTGTAAACAGCCAGGGGCATCTGTCTGGGGACTCTTCCCCCACCGCCAGCCCACAGATGGGACCGCAGGCCCAGAGCTGGCTTCCCTGGGTACAGATCTGGCTTCCCTGGGGACAGAGCTGACTTTCCCAGGACAGACCGGGGCTCTATGTGAACCACAGGGCAGCTCCCCTTGCAGCTCATGCCAGCTGCCTGGGACCCGCCAGGGAAGTCTGGAGCCACCAAGGGCCCTGACACACCCAGGGGAAGCAGGAGGCAGCCTCGAAGACTCTGCACTGAGAGTGGAGCCAGCCTGCCTGGGCTCAAACGGCTGGTGCTAGTTCTTAGTACCTGTCTGACCTTGGGCACATTACTTCACTTCTCTGTGCCTCAGTTTCCTCACTGGTAAAATGAGGAAGCCAATGATCATGGTGTCCCCAGTAGGAGAGTGCCGTGTTGTTAAAATTCGATGACATTGGTAAGAGCTCCGCAGAGCCGGGTGCCGGGAGGCTGCACTGATGGCTGTGTTGTATGGTCAGCTGCCACTTACCAAGCACCATCCCAGCCTCTCCGTAATCCTGGAGTTTATTTACTATCCGCCCCCCCATCCCCCACAGCCTCTAAGGAAGTACAGTCATGCCCATGTTCAGGTGAGAAACCAGCGGCAGCCTGACTTTTCCATGGCCCCCATGTCATGGAGGCGTTTGGACCAAGGATCCCTGTCCCCGAAGCTGTCATAGGGCTCTGCCTTTTGCAGGTCAAAATTCTCGAGCTAGAACCAGGCCCGCTGTGGGCGCCCGCAAGCAGCTGGCCCTGCTGGCACCCGCATTCCTCAGGTGGGGTCTAGAAAGAACTTCCGCCCACTGGGTTTGTGTGAGTGAGTCCTAGTGGGGGGAGGAGGAGAGCGACCTGGACAGAAAAGCCCCAGGTAATGTAAATGGAAACTCTAACCGACAGCCCTGCACCTGGTGTTTTTGCATTTCCCAAGACAGCTGAAGGGATTGTGAGTGAGGCTTTGAGCTCACTCCCAGGCCACGGTCAGGTGTGGCCTGGAGGAAGCGAGCTGTAACCCACGTCTCGGGACAGCTGGTCTAGGCCTCAAAGCCACTTCATGCTCCAACCTGGGAATTCTGGGAGGGTGCTTATTTAAATTCTGTCCCTTGGGTGACCTGACAAATGCCTGGGAGTCACCTCTGACCTCTCCTTGTAAGCCAGGCATTCCCAGCCAGAGCAGGGGACTTCTCTGGGCTCCAGGAAGGAAGGAGCCATGCCTGCATCCTGAACAGCCTCCCAGGGGAGGAAAGGGAGACCCAAGGCCACTTGTCCAGGCTGCAAACTGCAAGGGTCGCCTCTGCAGACTCTCTTCCCTGCAGCCCAGTTCACATCACTGAGCACCCTGAGCATCTGGTTCCTTCTGATGACAAACACTGGGGTAGCATAGCCCAAAACACAGACATCACAAGGAAAGTGGGGCTCCAAGAGTTTACGGAACTTGCCTAAGGTCACCCACAGTCGGCAGAACCAGGACTCAGAGCCAGGCCTGCACCCAAGGCTCTGGCACTGTCACTGAGCCTGTCTGTACATGAACTACAGCTGCTGCAGTTTAGGGAAACCAGTCTGCATGTGTGACCAGGCAGTGGCCACTCTGTAGGGCCAGAGGCCAGGGCACAAACCTAGGCCCTGGGGAAACCCCAGACACAAAGAAGACAAGGTCCCTGGCCTTGAATTACAATGGTGGGTGGGCTGGGCACAACTGTGTGCAAATGACAGCTGAACTCTGCCACAGCAGAGCTGGCCCCAGCTGTGTGCAGGCAGACGGGCGTGTGCTGAGTGTCGGGGACACAGAGGCTAGGGATGCCGTGCCAGTCTGTGAATGCTGAGGCCCAGCTCAGGTGTCTGGAGAAGACCCCAGCGGAGGAGGAAGTGCAGCAGCCAGTCTCGCTACAGCTGAGACAAGGCTTCAGGGCACGGCTGAGGGCGGAAGGCTGCCTGGAGGCCTCCCACCCCATGCAGGCAGGAAGCACCTTCCAGATACACGAGCCCAGAGCCACGCTGGGAAGAAGGCCTGCGACTCACAGATCCTTAGGGGCATCCCCCCAATCGGGGCTGCAGGGCCCTGGACTGTGTCTGAGCCCCACCCCCACCAGAAAAGGTGCAGCAGTGTGAGTGTTTGACTTACTTACCGTTTTCCCAAAACAGACTCCTGCCCAAGGCTGTTCCCATCCAGGAGCGGCTGGGCTGTGCCGGCCTGGATCACAGCCCTCCTGCCTGTTAGAACCTTTCTCAGAGGGGCCTCTGGGAACGAGATAATGTCATTGACAACTCTTCCCAGGACCCAAAAGTTCAAAAGCTAAAAAGGCAAATAAAGTCCAGATGTTGACCAAGGGGCCTCGCAGTTGATAAGAAACAAGCTCCAACTCAACCCCCAGCTAAGCTGGGGCAGACAGTCCCCTGGATGTCTTTTCCAACCTGGCCCCTGAACTGTGTGTCCCATGGGCTCCCTCCTTTCGGGGTCTTAAGGGGCGTCCTCCCCACAGCACCCCGTCCCTGTTGTCAGGGTTCTAGTCGCCTGCGGATCCCTGCGGACTCCCAGGACGCAGCTCCCAAAAGAGGTGACGCTCAACCTGGATAGCAGCCCCAAACGTGTGCTCCGACACCACCATCGACGTCATCGGGCAAACTGCCAGGAGCTGCACCCACAGAGGAAATGGGCTGGCAACATGAAAGCCAGAACAAAACCAAAATTGGGTGGGTTATCTTCATCCTCCCAGAGATGTGCCGGGAGACCCCCGCCTCCAAAGGCCACCCCAGGCTCGGAGCAGACGTCCCTCCAGCTCTCACTCCTCGCTGGTCCCCTCCCTCCTCCAGCTCCCCCACCCCCAGGGAACTAAGAAAGTGGATCAGGTCAGAGAAAAGCATTCCTCATTCTGCCATCTCCACGGGAAAAACTAATTAGTCGCCAAATATTCAGAATGGGTAATTGCTACCTGAATTAATAAGGGCAAACAGCCGGCAAGAAAACAGTGGCTTACTATTTCTGAGAGCCTACCTCTCTTAACCCAGAGTTCAGGCTCTGCTGTGATGGGCCCACTGTGGCATGAGGCAGAACACCTGCTGGGGGCTGGCAGAGCAGGGGACATGGCAGCCTAGGGCGGCCCTTGCACTGGGGTCAGCCGAACACTTCTGTGGCGGAGTCACCATTTGTCTCCTCTTGTACACACCCACACCCAAAGAAATGTGCACACAGGTGCACACACCACACACACACCACACATGTGTGCACATGATCCCACACGCTGATACCACACCTGCATGCACATACACCATACACACTACCTCGCGTACTTGCGCACACACACGCCATGCACACACCATACACACCATGTACATCAGGATCGGCCAAGGGTTCCAAGGAGAACGCATCCCACCAGGATCCTCACCCAGAGTTTTCAACAGGTTGTGCCAAGTCTTTCAGCTCTGACGGGGGGTGTTCAGAGCACATTGAGGGGTCTGTGGGCAGGGGGTGGAGGGAAGGAAAGTGGAGGTGACGCTGAAGAGGAGGCAGGCGCCTAGGACAGCTGGGGAGAGACCGGCCACAGCCCCAATCCACCCGCCCCTCCCTGAGGCACAGGGACTTCAGAGTCACCCTCAGAGAGTCACTACCTTGCTATGTGACCTCACATCACTTCGCCTCTCAGCGCCTGGCTTCTGCCGCGGGAAAGTGAGGTGGTTCTGTGCTACCACGTAAACAGTTCTAAGGTAATGCCTTTAAGAGGCTTTAAGTTTGGGGTCATGACAGTCACCCCCTGCCTTTCAGCCCTTCCCCCCCCCATCCCTGCGAAGCACTAACCTCATTTGAATTAATGCTGACGGCTCCACGCCGCAGGACTTCCCCTGGAGCAGTCAGCCAGCAAGTCACTTCCTCTCGGGGTGGCCACGGCTCTCTGGAGACGTTCCGAACGTCTCGGGCAGCTTGGCCCAGAGAAATGCAGCCGTGATGCTGCCGCGCAGCCCGCATGGGGAGTCCTGTCTGCGTGCGGCCTGGCTGCCTGCGCGGCCCTGCCTCTGTGTGAAGCCGGGATGGGAAGGGAAGTGGGTTCATGATCCGCATTTGCATACAGTTCGGCCTCTCAGCTGTTTTCATGGAACGACATGATGCAAGCGGTTCTCACGTCTGTACACAGAGAGCTACCTTGTCTTTTTTTTTTTGGTCATGACCAAACAATAATTCTATTAAATGTCTGTATCATAATCTATCCAATTAAACTCCTCTTGAGGGACATGTCTGGTATTTCCAGTCATTGGCCTTTACAAACACTGCTAAAATAAATAGGCTTATAGTTACTTTGTATAAATAGAAAGTTCTGTGTATACAGCTATCTCCATATATCTTTAAAGGTGCATATTTGCACAGAAACAAAGTCTGGAATTCTACACCCTAAGTTATTAACTGTGGTCACTTCTAAGAGGTGATTAAGGAAGAAAACTCCTCAAACTTTCTATAAGCAGGCATTACTTTATAATTTTTTAAAAAGGAATGAGTAAGGGAAAAAACAAATTGAAGTCGCTCTTGTTAAACCTCTGAGAGGTGGTTTATAGGCTGGGACGGAGCTGGCAGAAGCAGGCACATAACACGAGTGGGGAGGAAGGCGCAATGCCTGGCGCAGGGTCCGAGAGCCATGCCCTGTCCTTGGAGATCGGCTCCCTGGGTTCCAATCCCGGCTCCTGGGACCAGCCGGAGTGCCCTGACTGGTTATCTCATCTCAGGACTCAGTTTCCTCTCACATAAAACAGGAAGGACAGGAATATCAGCCCGCAAGGCTGCCGTGAGATCAAAGGAGATAATACAAAATTGCAGAAAGACTGTCATCGGTGTTCCTGTCTTTCTTGGCTTCCTTGTTCTTGGCACAGAACACTCTTCTCTCCAAGGAGCAGAAAGCAAAACTGAGTCACACCCTTGCTCCTCTCCAGCCTCCCACACCTGAGGGGCAGGTAGCAGGGGCTGGAGGAGAGGGATGGGGCATGACAGTTTACAAACCCAGCGACCTTGCTCCCTGAAGAGGGCATTCCTGCAGATGCCAGGGCTGTGAACCATGTCTACAGATCTCAAGATGATTAATAATTGAGACAAATCCCTTCGTGTTCAATAACATGTCAATAAACCTATTAGCCAATATTTCTTTTTTTCAGGAAAAAATTGGTAAGCCCAAGACCACAGAAACGTAGCAACTGCAGTATCCTTTAAGCAGGAATGTTTTAAATAAACCCAAAGCTGTCAATAAAGTTAAAGGACTTGCCTCTTTGCATGAGTACGTCCTAGGTTAGGCATCAGATTCCTATGGCTCCCAAAGGACATCCTGAAGAGTCAGCAAGTGCATAGTGCTGTGGGCCTCACACATCTGTCCCACAAGGTCACCAAACGCAGGCCATCCCTGTGGTCTGTGTCACCCAGTGCAGCTCTAAGGATCTCACCGTCCTCACTACCCAACTCACCTACCACTGCACGACCTTGGCAAACCAATGGCTTCCTCATCTGTAAGGAAACATCTCCTTCTCCATGGGTTGTTGGGAGGATCAACGAGATAGAGCTGCCAGAGCCAGGGCTGAGAGTGGCTCACGACAAGAGCTCGAGAAATGCCTGTAGAGGCTGATGCTGCTAACACATTGCCGCAGGTCTCAGAGGGCTGTTCGTGCGATCAGAGAAGCTCATGTCCATGAAATGATGTGTTGACTATGAAAAGCTGGGTAGCGGTACCTGTGCATCATTAAGGACTTTTGTCCCCTCCCCGGAGCCAACCCTATGATTCTATCCAGCGGAATCCCCAAGGCTAGGATGGAAGTCACCCACAATCACTGTCGGTCACCAAAGGATCTTCAAGTCCACTCCTCCACGCTATTGACCAGCTCCCTCCTGCCCTCCCCAACTGGGCCCTTAGCCAGGCCCTCACCTGCCCTCCTTCCTGCCCCCGAGCATATGTCTCTCAGATTCCCAGGCCCCCTGGGAACCCCTTTGGCCCTCTTCCAAGAAACACTTTGAACATCTCGAGTTCCCTGCTCCAGAAAACATCAAAGACGGCCCTTGGCCCTTCCTATCACATCCTTAAACCCAGTGACCTATGGAAGTCCAAAGCCCGGCCGGCAGAGCGCCTGCCGCACAAGGCCTGGGAGCCCAGCTTTGATCAGTGACTCGCTGGCCCACCAGGCCCCCGTGGGCCAGGTTCTTTCCTCAGGCAGTTGAGATGGCTCCCCCGTGCAGGTGGCTGAGATGAATGAGACCTAGAATTTGCACCTTTATCCCACTCAACAGTGTTGCATCTCTATAAACTTCTCCCTCCAGTTTATTATGGGTTAATGGGTTAAACATTTTTAATTTTAGAAATAATTGCAAACAATTGAATAGCACACACTGGCTGTGTGTCTCACAGTTCATGATCTCTCCATGCATAAGGACAGCAATATTTTTAGGCCCTATTCAAGTTACCCGCCCTGGCTGCAGATGAAATATTAATTAAAGGTTATACTTTCAGCCTTCGGAAAATGATTACTCAAGATAGCAATTATATTTCCCCCTTTTCTGTGTAATAAAACTGCACCTTGCTGTGCAGAGGAATTAATAATTCTGAACCCTGTTGTTACAGAGGCAGCATCAAAGCTGCGGGGGGACGCAAGCCCAAGAGGGGAGCACACAAACACGTTCAGACCCACAAAGAAAGTGGGTGACTTCAAAAGAGCAGGATTCTGTATTCAGGGCTGGGATAGTTTCTCAAGGTCATTAACTGCTCAAGCTGTCTGAAAGAGTGGCCCAATTACAAAGTATGCAGAGAAACAGAAATTAGAACAGGGCATCGCTACAGCTCAGACTCCGGGTCGCTAAGAATGTCGGCATGGCCCACATCCTGGCATATACCTGCAGCAGATTGGCCAACTTCTGAAGGTTCAACCCAGGGGATTCAAAAACTAGGGACAGGCAGCGGATTCAAGCGCCAACAGTTCACAGCTTCCCAGGCAATTTCCACAGTGAAAAGATAGCCCCATAGTTTGAAAACAGCAGTAAGGATGGCTACTGTTTACTGAGCACCTGCTATAAGCCAGGCAAGCTCAGTGAGGCAGGGCTTCTCATCTTCATTTTATAGACAAAAGCACTGAAGCTCAGAAAGATTAAACAACTTGCCCAAGGTCACACCGTAAATGGCAGAATTGAGATTCAAGCCAACAGACTGGCAGTTCCACGAGGACTGGGCTATGCCCGTCTTGTTCACTTTTGTGCTACCTAGCATTGGTCCTGGCACTTAGTAGGTGCTCAGTAAATCTGCTTTATTTAATGAATGAGTGATTGGATTCCTGAATCACTCATCATGCTTAGAAGGCAAAATTCTGCAGCCCAGCAAAGTAAACATTGTTTTTTTAATTGCTGTGACTTTCAGTGAGTCTCAGCATTCAGGGAAGTGGGGACGGTGGGGACGGGTGCACATGCAACTTTGCACGGGTCATTCTGGTAGATGCTCGTCAGCGCCACCCCCAATGCAGGGCCTAGTTTTTCCTCTAGAGGCACTGCCAAATATTTTCCCTACCACAAAATATGAAATTAGTGGTATATGGTATGAAACAATTGTGGTTTATTTTGTTCTGTGACCAAGTGAAAATGAGACATTTTTCACAAAACTCCCTCAGGGAAAACCGGTGACCACGTCAAACCACGCCCTGACCCTGAGGGGAGGTCCCAGGGCCCTTACGCCCAACACCTGGGTCCCTGGGCCTCGGCTGGGGCAACAGGCCAGACAAGCAACGGAGACGAGCTAACCGACTGCAAGCGGGAAGAGCTGCTGGGCAGGACAAGCAGAGCTGCCCTGGCTTGAGTCTTCCCCTTTGGCACAGGGGCAGGTGGGGCTCCCATGGGCTGTGGCGGTGAAGAAACGGCTCCGTGAGTTCAGCTCCAGCACGGACAGGAACTGCCGGGGGTGGTGGGGCTGACTCCTGGGGTGTGGACCTTCGGGTCCAAGGATTCTTCGGAATTGCAAGGCCTCTGTGTGCAGGGCAGCAGCTGGCCATCCTGCAGGATCCGGAAACCTAGAGGAGCAGGAGAGGATGTGGGGAGAGGCTGCTGGGAGACCCCTGGGAGCTCCCTAGCACAGGATATAGCTGACACTAGGAGTTCCTTAAAGTGGGCAAGCAGAATTACAGGAGCCCAGGTCCCACCCAGCGCCCGGGCTGGTGGCTGCAGGGAACTCAGATCTCATGAGCGTCCAGCATGGCTGACGCTGCACCAGGTGTGGATACAAACATCAAAAACTGTAGCTCCTGTGCCTGAGGACCATGCAGCCCATCAGAAAGGCAAACACACAAACAAACAGCTTCAGTATATCCCGAGTGCAGCCAGATGTGGAAACCAGCGCCCAGAGACTCGCTGCTTCACATGGGAAAGAGTCCAGGTCCCTCTCCTAGGTCCCTTCGTGGCCACCTCCTGCACAAAGGGCCCAGATGAAGTGTCCCCGAGGCACCCCCCAGCCCTGCCTCCAATGAGACTGCCTTATCAGATCACCCTCTAGGGTGAGGACATCATGATTAGAAGCATGGATAACACCAAGGTCAGGGCACTGCAAGGGAGAAGTGGAGGGAGGACAGGTCTGGGGATGCCTTGGCAGCCAGAGCCCACTGCCAGAGCTGGGGCACAGGGACCCAGCGCTGACTCGTGATCCCCCATGGACACGTCTACCAGTATATGCGTCACCGTAGCAGCATCGACCTTGAGACCCTGGGGAGGGGGAGGCAGACCTCTGGCTTCCTCGGCCTATGGGGAAGCCGGGCTCAAGCCTGCTGGGTGCTCTGCAGGGGCCCTGTACTCTGCAAGGGGCTCCTTCCACAATTTCAGTCATTGCACTGAACTCTGGAGAAAGTTCCAGGCCTAGTTCTGTGACCTCCAACAAATTCCTGAACTTCTTAGGGCCTCAGCTTCTTTCACTGCTCTACAGGGAACTGGGCCAGCGGGTCACCCAGGTGTCTTCCAGATCTGACCTCCTATGACTCTCTGATTCTGTTTGGTTCCTTTAAACACCTTTTTTGTTCTTCTTGCTTTAATATAAGGGCATCGAACTGCATGGGAAGGGCTCATCCTTTTTGCCTCTAGAAAAGGGATCTAGAGCCGCCTGCTCTTTGTGACACCCACCCTCCTTGGGCACAGAGTCCCAGAGCTGAGAGAGCAGGCAGCTGCCTCTAGATGTCAAGGCCACCAGCCTCCTCTGCCTGAACCCCCAAGTCCTTCCCTGATAAGCCAGGGCCTGGCCGGGGAGGCAGCGGGAAAGCAGGCAGCGCAGCAGGGGAGAGGGCAGGGGGGCGGGGCACAGCCAGCACAGGAGGCTGCGGGGAGGGCACCGGGCACTGCAGCCAGGAATTCCATCTTTAGCCTCCACTGAGGCCCTACTCCCATATTTCCTCCAGAAGCCCGTGGAGACCCTCACTGGGCCTTGGAATGTGCTGGGTGTGGAGGACAGTGGCCCACACACAGGTTTCAGGTGAGACACTGAGATCTCTGTCCCCGCTTCCAGCAAATAGAGACCATTTTCCAGGAATGGTAAGGCGGCCGAAGAAGCTGCTCTTTCACATCACTCAGAAACAGGAGTGAGGCACTGCCCTGGTCACAGACCCCAGCTGTGCACACAGGGCCCTGCAGAGGGTGGGGAGCAGGCGCCCCAGTCCGGAAACCCAGAGAAACTGACCGGGGGCTGCTCACAGGGCAGCCATTGTAGGAAAGAGGGCTTTCAGTAGCCAGCTTCCTGCCTCTTCCTCCGCTGCCCTCTGTCTTTGGGACTGCTCGAGGCAGACCTGAGGCCCTGCCCGGCAGAGGACACCCAGGACACCCAAGGGGAGAGAAGCAGCTCTGGACCCAGGAGGAGGCAGGCACCCACTTCCTTCCAGAAGACGCAGCCTGAGTGTTGTACAGCCTGGCCTGGCGGAGGAGAGGGAGGGCCCCTGCCAGCAGCGGGCTCAGGGAGGAGGCAGCATCCTACACACCCATGCAGGCACTCCCTGGACATTTACGGAGCCCTGGCTAAGCGCCAGGCCCTGTGCTAGTGTCGGCGATCAGGAGCTCATAGCAGAGAAACTTGTAATTACAGGACCAGTCAGGGTCGGGACACAGCACAGGGCCGTGGCCTGGGCTACCAAAGGAGACACAGAGAGGCCTCTGCCCAGGCCTGGGGAATGGGCTGGGGGTGCAGAGAAGGAAAAAGCCAGGCCAGGAGTGGGGGTGTGGCTGTGTGCAGTCCCCATGGAGCCAGGCATGAGGGGACTCCAGGGGGAAATGTGCCACTCCAACCCTGGGAGTCCCCCTGGACCCGGGTTTACAGAGGTCACCCTCTTTGAGCGCCTGGATTGAGGAAGTTGGGGTCAGAGCTCCAGACTGGAGTCCTTCTTGCTGAATTCCCCTTCCAGACATTAGAGGCAAAGAGGAACCTTCATTCAGCGACCACCTGCACCAGCACTTCCGGGCTGGGTCAGAAAAACAGGTTGTCCTCACCCGCCAGCACAGGCGCCTGCAGTAGGTTCCTCTTCTGAGCCCGGCTGGAGCTCGTGGCCAGAGCTCAGGGAGCAGTACGCCCCAGGAACCATGGGGGCAGGGCTCAGGCAGCCGCCCCATGACCGCGTCCCAGGCCCCTGCCACCCCTCCAGCCCCATGCAGGACAGCTGTTATTCTCCGCACACACTGCTCCTCACCTCCAGGCACCCAGCTCTCCCAGCAGAATCACTTCTGCTTAAGTCTGTATCATTGCTTAAGAGCGTTCCCGGGCCTGGTTATATTTCTCTCTTTTAACAACCCGGCCCTCGCAGTCGGTGCATACATCTAATCCTGCTGGTTGGACCTTAGCAGCTTCCACAGATGCCTGGAGCCCACTCACTGGGAGTACTTGTGGGTACCGGAGAAATATTTGGTAAAAGGGGACTCCTCGGTGATGCCCGTTTCACATCACTCCATCCCCTGCAGAATTCCATGAGCCTCAGGTCCGGGACTCCTTTCCAGTGGGGAGGACCAGAACAGGAACCCCAGGCCACTGTCTCTGGGGATCAACTGGGGAAGGGGTCCTTCACCTGACTCACTGTGGGCTGCACACGGCTGCCAGGCTCCCTCACAACTGCATCCTGAAGGGCCATTCATTTGGCATTTCGTGCTCCACAGGCTGGGCACCAGAAAAGCTGGGCAAGGCGACACCGTGGGCTCTGCGAGAGGGTTGCAACCAGTGCAGAACGTGTGAACTTTGGGGTCACATGTTCAAAGTCTGGCTCAGCCACACACCGGGCTTATGATCTTGAGAAAGTTGTCTAACTTCCCCAAGCCTCAGTTTCTTCAGTGTACAATGGGGACAAGAACAGCTATTTTTGCAGACGTGGTACAGAGGCTGGAAGAGAGGGTCTGGCACACAGCGGGTTCTCAGTAAACACCACTGAGATTAGTGAGTACCCAGGTCGGCGAGGGTATTAAGAGCACAAGCTCTGGTCCCAAATTACCTGAGCTCACGTCCTGGCTCTGCCACCTGTTTGTTGCATCAACTCCGATGAGCTTTCTCATCTTTCTGTGCCTTGGTTCTCACATCTATAAACCGGGGATAATATGCTGGGTGGTTGCAGAGTTCCCATTCGGTAGAGACGAAGCCGTTCTGGAAATCAGTAGTGGTAACGGTTGCACAACATTGCCGATGTAATTAACATCACTGGATTATATGTATACTTAAAGTGGTTATAATGGCAAATTTTATGTTAATATATATTTTACCATAATTCTTAAAAATTAATTATATGCCGAGAAACAATGAATTATACACTTTAAATGGGTGGATTGCATGGTATGTAAACATATCACAATAAAACTGGCTTTAGAAAATTTTTTAAACGGAGATAATGATAATACCTACCTGGTAGGGCGTTGCAGGAGGCTAATGGGTCCGGCTCGTGCTGAGAGTGCGCACAGCAGCGACCGGCCCCTGCTTACCAGCGCTGGCCGTCATGTGAAAATACACCGCACACGTCATTTCATTTACTCTTCACAACAGCCCTACATAATTAAGATATATTTTTATTCATTTTATGGGTAAGAAAATTGACGATCAGAAAAATTAAGTCACTTCTGTGTAGAAGTTGCCCAGCTGGGATCTGAACCCCAGGTGTGTCTGGCACCGTAGTTAGTCGCTGTCTCGGGCGACTGTTGCGAAGAGGGGATGGAGCGGTCTCACCTGGTTGGGTACTGACAAGCAACAGGCCGAAGGGCACCCTGACTGGAGAACCTAGGGGCTCACAGTGGCAGTTCAGCCTGCAGGTGGGGGCCGGTAACCAGCCCTGTCAGGTGCTCAGGTGAATGTCTGGCAGCCCTGGGGGCTGCAACTTCCCTGATCCGTGTGGGACCAGAAAGGCACACTCACCATCGCCATGAGCTCCCACCGTGGCCAGAACACCTGAGATGTAACCAGAGCCTGACACCCCGTCACTTTCCTGAGGAAGGAGAGGCTTGGCTGGGTTTGGGGATCTGTGACAGCTCGGGTTTTCCGGGGCCTTTTTCATGTTGTTTTGGGATCCCTTTTTAAATATTACTATTCAAACCACTCAGAAGTGTCTGAACTTTCCGCTTCCAAATTGGCTGTAAGTCACCTCAGAGATATGTTTAGAAGTGAAAATTAAAGTTCTTGACATTTGAGAAGTCATCCTGCTCAGACGCAGAGGAAAAGGTCACCTGGTGAAGGGCAGCCTGTGAATGCTTAGATTCCCAGTTCCCAAGTGCGAGCTCCGTACACGGGAAGCAGCACTCACAGCGACACCCAGATAACACCAGACGCCTCCGGGATATCTGCCGTCAAGCCACAGTGCCCGGGGACCCCAGGGCAGGTAGTCTCACCCCCAGCTGCAGAAGAAGATTCTGGGCTCCCAGAGAGGGGCTAGCCACTCTCAGAGGCTCCGTGGGGAATGGCAGGAGGTGCTCCATCCTCCTTCTCCGTGTCCAGCTGGGCTCTGCCAGCCTCTTCCATTGAACTCACATCTGACCCCTGGGTGAGCCCAGCTGGGGCCAGTGCTGGGTGCAGGAGGCAGGACTCAGGCCGGGACCAGAGGACGGAGCAGGGGGTGCACAGCCACGGGGTTCTGCTGGACCCACTTCATCCTCACGCCTCAGGAAGCGCGTGTTGTAGAGGCTCAAGTGGACACGGGCTGAAGCCACTGGTGCCCAGGAGGACCAAAGCAGAGTGGGGCATTGGGGGGAGCATGGCACTGGTGCTTCCAGAACAGCTCACTTCAAACCAAGACAAGGTGTAGACTAGGTCAAAACATCTCACCTTCAAATCTTAAAACAACCCAAATCTGGGCTAGATTTGCAAATAAACCCAAAAACTGGAGTTTGGAAGCTCAAAAACATTCCAAGTCTACACACTTTTGCTTTAAAGCAAGAAAAATTAGGCTCAAAAGCAAATCTTGAACTTAAGATCTGCTGTGGGAGCAGCACAATTCTACAGCAAGACTTGGTGTTTCAGCCTGAAGGCCCTTCGCCCACCTGTTCACCCGCAGCATGGCCACCTGCCTGGCCAGGGGCAAATGACGTGAGCCCTGCCCTGGGAGGGCCAGCGCACTTCTGACCCTCTGAGGCTTTGGCTTTATGGGGGACTCAGGGTACAAGGCCCAAGGCCACGCTGAGTGAGCTCCAGGCAGGTGGAAGTGAGAGCTCCAACTTCCCTTCCCCCTGCCCTCCACCTGGCCATATGGGGAGGGAACCTCTCGGGGCTAGGGAACCTGGCTTTTCCCCTCCATAGTTCTACGTCTCAGAAAGACACCAGGTAGGATGTAACCTGTGGCCCCTCAACAGCACCAGCACACCACACTCAAACCCTATAGCCTGAAGTGACTGCTGCAGCCTCTTCCACTCTGCAAGAGCATTTGCGTCTCCTTCGGCAGTGGCTCTCAGATCTGCCCTGTCCTCTCGGTCCCCAACTCATCATCTCCTTCCAGCCATATTCCAGCAGCCTTCTACCTGGTCTTCAGTGACACCTGGCATGAGCTACAGTGCTCCATGTTGGGGCCCCCGACTGTGAGTGCCACAGAGCTGTGACCAGGGCTTTACCCCAAACCTCAGTGCTTTAGGGCCTAGGTGCAGCCAGGTGAACCCTCCAGGTCCTCTGGTTCTCTCTCCTAAGCAGGGCTTCAGTCCTGACCTCCGTCCTCCTCCATGAGTCCTGCGCTCTGATCCCTGCATCCAGCATCTCTGTGCTAAACACCAGCTCAGCACACTGCGCTCAGCACTGTATGCCCGTCTCTCCAGTGGGCAAGGCTAGAAGTCATCCCACTTTTACAGATTCAGAAACCACATGGTGAAGCAGGTAGGAAGCCAGTAAATGGCAGAAAACAGATGCGAAGCCAGGCCCACCTGATGGAGCCTCATGCCCCTGCTCTCGGAGCCCACCCTCAGTGGCCCATCTGGCTTCCCTCTGCTCAGCCTCCACGACGCCCCCTGTGTCTCCACCATTGAGAAGTCACAGCCAGGATGAGTCAGAGAACTAAATCGGTGCAATGACACCATAGAGAAAGCGTGCCTGCCCTTCTGCTCTTTAAATGACCGTGCAAGAGCATTCCCATCCCCCATATATGTATATATATACATATGTGTGTGTGTGTGTGTGTGTGTATATCTCACAAGTCATGTGATATGTAGCAATCTTTCCCAGGTCTAACTATCTTGACATCACTTTCTGGCTTTCTGGAAGAATTTGGAGGGAATTGTTCTATGTGTGCTTTTTAAAGTTCTATGTTGATTTCGTATTATTGAAATCTAGCACCTTAATAAAATAACAATGATTGCTCATTTGCAATGAATCTTGCTGTTTTGGAGGGTTCTGTCTTATAAATGGAAGCTGGTTCTTATAAATATTTGGTTAATTAGCTATACTATCTGAAATAAATGTTTTGCTCTCAGTTTTGATGGTGGGTAACAGTTTGTGAAGCAGTTTTTATATGCATTAGCCAGTGGCTGGAACATAATCAGTACTGAATAAAAGTTGATTGAATTGAATTGAATTGAGTTATCCAATTTGGTTTTCACAATGGCTTGTGAGGGGTGAGGTTTTTGATGAAGGGAGAGGTTGCCCTTTCAGAATGAAACTCACATGCCCGTAGTAACTGAAGTCAATCACTACAAAATGTTGTACAACCTCAGGTTTGTTTCCCGTGCGTTTCATGCTCCCATCCACCCTCCAGAGGTGTTCGTTGTCCATGCATTTGTCTAGAAATTTCCCACCTACACAAACACATACAAATATGTTTTTGCAAAAAAAAAAAAATATATGTATCATCATTATGGGTTTTTGTTTTGTTATTTTAATTTAATAACATATCTTGGCATGCTTTTCATACAAAATCTTCCTCATTCATTTAAATGTCAGTATAAGATTCCATTATACAGCTGCATCATAATTTATTTACCAAGCTTCTAGTTTATCGCCATTACAAATCTTGTTGCAATGAGCATCCTTGTTCACGTAGCTTCACTCACATTGCCAGAGTATATCTGAAGGGCAGATTCCTCGTAGAACTGGAGGCCTCAAAATATATGCACTTATGATGTTGACGTATAGTGTAAAACTGTCACTAGATAATGTAAAATCTGGTCCAATTTGTACAACCACCAACAGTGTTTGAGAGCTCTAGTCATTCACACCCCAGTCACTACTAAAGATGATCAAACTTTTTCCTCTTTGCCGATACAATTGGAGAGAAAAATAGCGTCTTGTTCTGATTTGCATTTATGAAGCAGGAAGTTGGAGCACCTTCTCATGTGTTCACAAGATACTTGGTTTGTGATTTATTTTAAAGCAAGGCAAAGGCTCAGTGAAGTGAAGTCACTTTTTTAAAGGTTACTATCAATAGCTGCAGAGCCCTCAGCTACACCCGATGTCGGCTCCAAATCAGTAACCCACGAAATCCCCAGTGGAGGGGCCGGCAGACACCGCCAGCTGCATGCTCAGGCCAGAACGGTTTCTACCAAGTTCATCTGGCAGCTGAGCTTCTGGGGGTGGTGTGGGAGAATGGATTGAGCTGACCTGCTTGGTAACTGGGCGTAACACTTGACCTCTCTGTGCTTCACGTTGCTCCTTCCAAAGGCCCGACTGCCTGGGTGTTTGTTGACTTTTGTTAAAACACACCCTCTTTTGGCACAAAAAAGAAATTAAGTTGGGAACAGGATGATGTGTTGTTGGAATTATTATGTCTTACCCCAACTGAGCAAATTTGATTTTGTTCTTCCTGCTTTTGATTTTAACATGTTCTTTAATTTTGCTCTGAATAGGTGACACACTCATGTCACCTATTTTTTGTGTGTGTGGTTTTTGTGGTTCAAAACCCAAAACAACATAACCTGGTAAACTCTGAGAACTCTGCTTACCACCCTCTGCCTGGTCATCTCATCCCTTGCCTCTGGTAATTACTCTTCCCTTTATTGTCAACAATTTTTATTATGAAAATAACAATAGTTTTTTTCTTCATTTTCCAAATTTTAAAATATGTAATAGTGCATAGGCTTTTTCAAATGTTCTTCAACTTTTCTGGTCCACTCCCCCCCCCCCCGCCCCCCGACCCAGAAGGCATCTTCCTCCCTTCTGAGAATCCCTGGATGGGAGCTCTCCAAGGTCCTGTCTGGGACTAAGACCACAGGACACACATGAGAGGCAGCCAGGCTGCAGCTGCCGTTAAAAACAATGTTTTGACTGCCAACCTTTCCCAGCAGGAAAATTGCTGTTTTGTGAGTGAGCACCTCATCCCTAGGAGCATTCAAGGAGTTGCAGATTTCCACAGCTATCAGGGGAAAGGAACATGAGACTTCTTCCACGTCCAAAATTCCATGTTAAAATTCACTCATTCATTTATTCAACGAGCACATATAAATGAAGCTTGGTACTTGCCTAGCAACATGCTAGGGCATGCCCACAGAAAGCTGAGTCAGAAGTCGCTCTTGCATTTAGGGAGCTTATTGTTGATCAGCAATACATCCAAGTCCAGGGCTGTCGTGCACAGTGGTGTGGGTTTTGTGATGCACAAACTTCCCAACTGCACAGGGAGTGTGTTAGCAGACGGACAGACACATAGAAAAGATATCAAGAGTCCATGGGGGAGGAGCTGGAGAGCAGAAACAGGAACAGCTGCTCGAGAGGCTGGATCCCGAGGGACAGCCTCTCCCCACCATGCTCCTGAGTGCATCTCTGCTCACCAGGTGTCACAGCTGGTACCTCTCAGAATGGGGAGGACACTGAGGTATGCTGGAGGTGTGACAAGAAACAGGGACAGCATCCAGAGGCCTGGGCACTGCCTCTGGCTGACTTGGCCATCGACAGCCAGTCAACCTTCCTTCCAGCATCCTCCCCATCTGAACAACCATGACACCTGGTCCCTTCTCACCCTGTGGAGGCATCACACATGCCCACGGGGACCTGAAGGTCCCCCCCAGAAGTCCATCCTCTGCTAGCAGCCCTTTACCCAGACCCTGCTGAAAGAGAAAGAAGCAGTGATTCCGTGAGAGTCTCTCCCAAGACATGTGAAATATCTCTATGAAGAGCCTCCAAGGCTGGAACAGAGAAATCCCAAACCAGTGCAGAACCTGCCTATGCCCTGTCCAGGCTCGGCCCATGCTGCTTCTCACGGTGAGGATTCACCCAGAGATGCAGCAGGGAGGATGGGTAGAGTGCGAGGGGACATCCAGCAGGGATGCCCCATCACAACCAGGTGCCACGCCACATTTCTACATCCATGATTCTGCCATAAATGGCTGGATCGTGTCACCCCCAACATTCATATGAAGTACCAACCCTTGTACCCCACAATGTGACTGTCTGGGGCGTTGGAAGTTTAGAGAGGTCAATAAGGTGAAAGAGGTGTGTGGGTGGGCCCTAGCCAGATAGGATTGGAGTCCTTCTAAGGAGAGGAGATGAGCACACAGACGCACAGACACGGACAGAGGAGCAATCAGGTGAGGACACCTTGAGAAGACAGTTGTTTGCAAGCCAAGGAGAGAGGCCCCAGGAGGAAGCAACGCCACGGGTACCTTGATCTTGGACCTCCAACCTCCAGAGCTGTGAGAAAGTAAATTTCTGTAGGCGAAGCCCCCAGCCTGCGGTGTTTTGTTATGGCAGTCCTAGCAAAATGCTAAATCATTACTTATGCACTTGATATATTTAATCATTCTTCTATTTTGAGCAATCTGTGGTTTTCTTTGCTATAAGAGTAGATTAAAAATCTTTTTGAGAAGAAGCCATAGGCTGTGGCTCCTACCCGCGTGTGCAAGCACACAGGTGCACACACGCACACACTCTGTCATGCCTTTCTACCCATTAATCCCCCAGAAAGGAAATGCTCCCTCCTACCAATCGAAGCACTGGTTATACTTCCTGGGTAAATCTGGAATTATGCTCACACTTAAAAGTAAGAAAGCCCCTTACAATGCGACAGGAGGGCTCACGTGTCAGCTGACCTGTGCAGTTAAACAAGCTCTACTTATTTCCTCCTTGCTGCCCGCTCCCCATGCGCCCTCCCACCCCATCCCAGGTGAACTGTCACCTCGTAGGAAGCTTTTCTTGGGTCATTGTAAACTTGCCAAAAGCGTCCTTGGCCATGTGCTAGGGAAAAATAATAAATATTCCCTTCCTCTTCAATAAATAATGACGCGGATGCGATTTTAAAGCAGATTCATCTCGTCCACAGGAAGGTGTCCCTGGGGAGCACAAGGGACACATCTACTTCCTGGTGGCTCTGCGCACCCGTGGTGGCTGAGTGGGGCTGGAGCTGCCTGGGACCTTCCTTGCAGCAGGGACAGGTCCCTCGTGGCCCCAGAACACTTCCCTGCACTCACTCTTCCTCACAGGAGAACACTTCAGCTGCCAAGCACTCAGAGTGTCACCGGGGACTTGGAAGCCACTTTAGTTCACTGCTAGAGACTGGTCTCTTCTGAAGGCAGCGGCTGCCCTGGAAATGAGGTTTGCCACTCAGCCAAAAGCAGATCTATCCACCAAGCACAGTAAGCCATTTGCAGTGGCTTTGTCCTTTAAACTTTCCAAAGATATCATTTAGTCCAATGTATAGAAGCTATAATGTGGGCTTCTTCCTTTCTGTACAGCTCTACCTGATAAATGTTTCTCCATTCTACAAAAACCTGTGAAAAAATACATTGTAAAAATATCATTTTTACTTTTCATAATGTTATTTTATTGAAAAAAACTACATGAGATTAAATCAAGAATTCAAGTCCAAAATCGCCCTCAAGCCCAACTCCTAATAAAAATTCGTGTTACGGCACACCAAAAGCCCTGACTTAAGCGTTATACAAGGTATCCATGTAACAAAAACAGTTGTACCCCCTTTTAATATTTGAGGGAAAAAAAGAAGAATTGATAACCAAAAAAATTCATGTGTCTCTTTATCTAAATTATTCTCGTCCATATGCAGATGTAATTTTCACGAAAATAATTTTCAAATCAAGTAAATAGCAGGTAGTTGGTTGTTTCTTTGTTTGTTTGTTTTCTTTCTGAGAAATGTGCTTTCCCTGGAAGGACTTGGGGCAATAACACGAAAATGAGCAAAACGCACAAACAGCGTGAGTCACAGGCTGTCACATGGAGGCCCAAGGCGTGGAGGACGGTGGGCCCTGGCTACACACACAGTCACACAGAGGAAACACCACGACCAGATCCGGACATTGTCACTAGAATACCCTACCATGGGGTCACCATTTCGCCTTCACCTTCCAAAAGGTACTTTTGCACACACCGCCCCACTCACTCCCACGCCGGCTGTACGTCCATAAGTGTGGTGCCTATTTGGGGAAGACCCGCCTATCCATGTCCGAATTTTTCCCTCTGGTGCGGCCTTTCTCTCCTTATCCGCATTGGCTGCAGGTAAGTCACGTAGCCACCAAGCCAATTTGAGATGACAAAAGGTTAATCTTCATCCTTTCCCAGGAAAGTTGTCCCAAAATATCCTTTTCTCCAATAATTATTAATGAGCAGCAAGAAAATACCCAGGTCTGGAGGGCGCAGCTCTCACGTCCTTGTGGCCTCCCCTCTGCTCCTGCTTGTGGGGGCCAAATTCCTCATGAGGGTCTCCATCCTGCCCTCAGGTCCTCTGCTGCGGTGTAGACGATGCTTGGCGGTGAGGACGCTGCCCAGAACCCACTTTCCACTCTTTCTGCTCCCCCTTGGGCTGGGACAGAACCCCCAGCCCACCATGGGCTCCTGATTTCTGGAAAACTCTTTCTCTGATGCCAGCTCCATGCCCCACTTCCAAACCCATGCCCGGCCTGTCGAAGGTTGACCCGCCGGGTTCATCTCCTGTCCCAGCTGCCCCATCCCCGCAGACTTCGAGGAGAGGCTACAGCCCGGGCTCCTCAGAGTAGGGGAGGGGAGGCCGGCTCCACAGCAGCGTTCCGTGCCCACGGCCGGTGCCACAGCCTCACAGATCAAGCCAGAGCGTGAGGGACAAGCCACTCGCAACGTGAGATACATTCAGAAGTAACTGCTGAGACTCTGAGTGTTCCAGAGTATTCACCAGGAATTTTTTCATTTCCCACCCTACACTCTAGAATCTTTTCTTTTTTTCAGAATAATGCTTGCACATGGCCACACACACACACGCACTAGACACAGCAAACACACTCACACACGCACACTGTACTTTCCTATCCACTGACCTACGTGACGGAGACAGAGTCATGTGCAATCCTCCTGTCATAAAATCTTCCCTTTTCTTGCTTTCAACAGCCACCTTCGTTAAGCTACATGTGGCCGTGTGGCCAGGAATCACAATATCCAGTAGAGAAAAGGGACTCAAATGCTTGGTGCTACCAGAGGAAGCGGGAAGGGATGGGCATTTGCCCATGGATGAGGCTCCAGACGGTGGCCCGCCTGCACTGCCCTCAACATTCCCAGCGGCCCTGCCCCCTATTCCTGTGTCCAGCTCCTTCTGTCCTTCTTTCCTTCTTTTCTCCCTCACCCAAAAAACAAGGATGCCCTGGACATACAGCCATTTTCTACTGGAAAAATGACCTGTATCTTGAAACATCACAGGCACCTGCTAACTATGGGCTATGAGAAGAGCATCACAGGGCTTGGCTGGGGACCAAGTGGCCCTTGGGACCTGCTGTGGGACTCCAGCTTCCTGGGCCAATTTGTGACCAGAGGAAGGGGAATGCGTGTGAACTGAACATGTGGACCATGTTTGTATGTGTGTGTGCACATGGGTGTGGGGGGCATGTGTGGTTTGTGGATATGGTATATGTGTAGTATGTTGTGTGTGTGTGTGTGTGTGCACATTGTGTGTGGGGGGCACGTGGTATTTGCGGGGGTGTGTGAGGTGCGTGTGACGTGTTGCAGGAAGCCACAGAGAGCAGACTGGGGGTGGATCCCAAGCGTTGATCAAGGCACAGCAGGACGGGGTCCCGAGGAACCCCCGCCCCCTCTTGAGCCTGTGCTCTGCACAGGGACAGGTTATCAAGGACCAGAAAGGACCTGAAGGGATGCCCTCCTGCTGAGACAGGCAGTGGGAATCAGTTGCGATTAAGGCTATGTGGAAGACCAGAGAAGCCCCAGTGACCACAGGCCGACCCATGCCAAGCACAATTAGCTGATTAGTGAGGGGCGGGGACAACTGGACTCCATAATCAAGGACCCTAATGCAGAACTGTCAGTGAGTCCCAAAGGGGCGGTGGCTGGGGGCATGGAAATGACCTGGCCCGGGGCACCCAGGAACCAGGTCAGAGCCCAGCTTGCCCCTTGTGGGCTGAGTGACCCTGGGCCCTTCTGGCACCCTCCCTTAGCCTCGGCCCACTCACAAACTCAGACGCGAACCGTTCCTCCCTGGACAGCGGCCAAGTCCAGGGAGGCATCTGAGACCCATTACACACTATTTCATTGTAGTCCTTATTTCCGAAATGTACCTGGTGGCTGATCCAAAACGTGGGAATGGCAAGTCCTGGCAGAGAGAGCAGCACTGGCACAGCCCAGAGGGTGAGACAGCCAGACATCATCAAGGCCACCCGGGACTGGGCAGGAACAACAGAGTCAGGAGAGGAAGCTGGGGACAAGGCCAGCACAGGGGCCTCGGGTACAAGGAGGTAGTTAACAGGGCAGGAGACAGAGCAGTCTGCACAGGGCTGGGACGTGGGGGCCAAGTGGAGTCGTGAGACCTGGCCCGGGGACAGCACTTAGGAGTCCAGTTGTATAGATAGGACTCAATATACAGTGAGTGTGCAACATACAACTGTGTAATATACGATGAGTCTACAATATACAGTGAGTATGCAACATGTGATGAGTGAACAGCATGCAATGAGTATATAACATATAATTAATATAAAACATGTGATTAATATACAACATACAGTGAACATACAACATACCATGAAGGCCTGAACCGAGGTGGGGGGAGTGGAAATGGGGGAAGGGCAGGGGGGTTCCAGGGGATGTAACCAGGACTGGGCTGCAGGCAGGATGCTGGGCTTATGCAAGAGGGGTCAGAAGAGACTCTCTGGTCTCTGGTTTGGGAGACGGTCAGGGCCAAGGTGCCACCTCTGAGGCAGGGAGGGTGTAGGCTCTAAGAACAACTCAACCCTCCTGGAAATATTGTTTCCACCACTTCCCACAGTGGTCCTTGGAGCCGGCCTCAGTCCCCACCGCTCCCACCACTGGGGGCTAGAGGGGGACGTGGGGAAGCATCACCTGCATGGAGGTGAGCTGGTGTGTGGGAAAACACCCTGCCAATCCCCTGTGGTGGGTCAACCTTGGTGGGTGTTGAGGCAGGTGGGGCAGTGGGGAGGCTCAGAATTTCCAGACCTGGGCCTCCAGTGCTTCCGGAGACCGACCACGTCGCAGAAGCCAGAGTTCAAGTCTGCAGGGGCAACGGGCAGGGCCTGGGTGAAAACAGACACAAAGTCCAGAAGTCAGAGGCAGGGTCACAGGTGGGAGGAGCCCTTGGGCAAGGTCACTGGCCTCAGAGAGAGAAGGGTCTGGAACAGTCCGCCAAGCCCTGACACCTCCCAGGGCGACGCCCCACTCCCAGGAACCAGTGAGAGGCGCTAACTCCTGGTGTTCCAGGTGGAAAGCGGTCTTCCTCAGCCAGGGCCGCAGGAATCCCACCCAAGCCAAATTTCAGAATTAAAACGCCTCTGGCCCAGCACTCTCCAGCCAGGCCAACCCACGCACACCGCTAAACTGACACTAGGAACCAGGCCTGTGTCGACAATCCCCATGACCCAGCGAATGCAGGGTATTTTCACAGGCTCCCACGACAAACAGGGAAAGGCTGCTCTCTGCTATTATTAACTTGCCAAAAAAGCCCCTTGCTTTCTGACGGAAAGATCCCCTGAGCTGGTCTGTTTTCCCATAGTTCTCTAAACCCACCAAACACGGGCCAACCACACTGCTCCCCGCCTGGACCCAGGGGTCTTATGGCCGTGGTGGCAGGGGTGGCTTTCCACCCTTCTGAGGCAGAGAGCACAGCACCCTCCTGGGCTGCACCTGCCGAAGGCCCGCTTAACTGACCACAGTGGGCTCTCCATAAAGGCCTCGGGCAGCTAGACCCCCAGAGCCAGGGGCGCCTCCTCTTGGGGGCCCTGGCACGGGGCACACTGTGTTAACCATCTTCCCTCAGACCCAGGCACCGAAAGTCTCTGGAACTGGACCTGTCTAAGAAGCCCCCCTAGTGGCGGGTCCCACAGGCCCCTGGACCATCCCTGTGACAGGCAGCTCGAAGGGACTTTTGTTCTCTCTTGGGCTGGGCAGAAATTTGTCTCACTGTCACTTTGCCCATAGGTCCAAGCTCTTTGCTCTGACGCAGCACACAGAACACATCTAGCCCTAATTTATGTGAAAGTCCTTCAAACATATGTCTAGGCCATTGGTTCAGTGACACTGGGAGTAGAGATTAAAAGACCTTCCGTCTCCCTCTCTGAACCTGTGTCACTTGGGCCAGACACTTAAATTCTCTGTTGCCCACAAACAAAATACTGCATGCTGCTTCCCCACCAGCACCGCGGTGGGAGTGCTAGTGAGACACCCCATAGGGCACAAGGCTCATCTTTCCTATTTTATTTTAAGAGAAAAACACCTGGTCATATGCAGCCAGGTGTTTGAGCCTCTCTGGGACACAGGTAAGTAGCAATTGCCTTCTCTACATTTCTCCTCCATCCTTGCAGATGCTAAGGTGGGGTCCTCTCCCCTACCACGTCCTTCCCGAGGTGGGGCCTGCTCAGGCAGCACCTGCAGTTGCACCTCGCCCGAGGTCATCGACAAGACTACTCAGAGCGCGGGGCTGAGCCCCACCCCAGACACCTCCCACAGGGACTGCAGACGAGTCCCTTCTTCTAAGGGGGCCTCACTGCACTCATGCGTAAAAGGAAAGGGCTGGAACCCTCCCAGAGGTCCCGTCTGTCCTACTCTCTTCCACCCAGCTCCGCCTCTTGTTTGGGAGCTCCTCCCCCAGGCCTCAGCGGTGCTGAGCACTTTCAGTGATGAACCACCGTGATTTGCAGTGGGAAATGCATTTGAGGAGTGCCTGGCCAGGTGAGCAGTGACACAGCAGCTGTGTTGATTTAGCAAGACATTCTTTTCCTTTATTTCTTGTAAAGAAAAAAAATGCTGCCATAAATTAAACTCATCTGACTGCCAGCCAAGAATAACTCCTTGTCCCTGAGAAATGCTCGCTGACACTATGAAGTGGGATAATTCCAGAGGGAAACTGAAGACATAGGAGACCACGGAGACGGCCCCATTTCTTGATGACACTTCCTGGCTGAGGGGTTGGGGGCTTGTGGCCTGGGGAGCGGGGCCAGGGGTTGTAGCGGGAGGCAGCAGGGAGGGCTGGCCGCCCAGTGTCGGGGAAGCTCCCCAACGGCAAAGCCAGAGGGCCTGGGTCCCAATCTCCATTCTCACTCACTAGCTGTGAGTCTCGCTCACTAGCTGTGGGTCTCGCTCACTAACTGTGGGTCTCCGTGTGCTCAGAGCACAGGAGTGGGGGCTGCTGCCTGGAGCTCTGGGGCAGCCAGGATAGAGGCTCTGCCACCCTAGTGCCCTAGTCCAAAAGAAATGAGAAAACACCAAAGCCAGAATCATGATTGATGGAAATTAATCACATGCCACAGAGGCATCTTCTGCCAACGCCGGCCCAGCATCCTGCTCTGACCATGGACAGCAGCATGGTGGTCAGGTGATTTGGGGCGGGAGCCGCAAGAAAAGCCTCCAAACAGCACGCAATGCAGTCACGGCAGGGCTCAAATCGTCCCTGGTCCTAAGAGCAGCAGGCTCTGCCCGCTTGTCCACCGACCATCCATCCATCCATTCATTCATTCATCTGACCAGCACTTGCTAAGAACTTCCTCTGTGCCAGGACTGGGGGAGCCAACATGAACAAGATGCAGCCTTGGTGGTTGAAGCCTACAAACAAATAGAAAACAGCATTTTGGTGCATCTACCATGAGCCAGGCATTTTGCAGATATTATTAATATTTCACTGAATTCCCTTACCATCTCTTTGAGGTCACTGTTATCATCTTTATTTTACATCAAGGAGTTGTTGAGAAGCACTGAGAGGTTGAAAAATTTGTCTTAAGGTTCTAAGTCAACTCAGACTGCCACAACAAAATGCTATGGACTAGGTGCCTCAAACAGCACAAATTCATTTCCCACGGCCCAGCGCCAGCGAGGCCAGTGTCTGGTGGCAGCTCTCTCTCTCTCTGGCTTACAGAAAGCTACTTTCCCACTGTGTCCTCACATGGCAGAGAGGGAAAGCAAAATCCCTCTCTCCTCCTCTTCTTAAAAGACCACCAATCCCAATGAAGTGGGACCCCTCCCCTATGACCTCAGTTAACCCCAAATACCTCCTAAAACTCCATCTCCAAATACTGTCACATCTGGGGTTAGGGCTTCAGCATAAGAATTTGGGGGGAACACAACCCAGTCTGTGACAGGCACTCTCAGTTTCAGAACAAGATTCGAAACTGAACACATCTGTCCCAGAACTGATGTCTCTCCACTCTGCCACACTTGTCACTAGCCACCTTCTCCTCTCTCACCACCTGTAAGTTAGAGACCCCTCCAAAACAATTTGGGGGGACATGGTTGGCCCCTAGCCTTGTACCGGGGACCACCAGTTCTTTGGGCAGTGCCAACATTTCAGGATCAATGGGTGCTCCCTTCCCACCTGTTGATGAGGTTAGTGTCCCACATTAATTTTAATAATTTTGCCATATCCACCCCCAGTCATCACCATTTAAGAAGGAACGCAAACCAGGCATTGTCAGGCCACGTGCATTTTGGAGTCTCTGTTTCCTTGCCCTTTGTCCTGGGCAGGTATCCACCTCTATGGGGAAGGCCAAAGTGCAAATCCCCTGCCTGCCTCGCCTGCTAACAAAAACCACACATAGAATGCCCTGCTGATAGGACAACTGTGGTATGCAGTTGGAGAGAGAAAAGCTTGCTGAAAAAAAGAGATACCATCAAGGCCCAACCTGAAGCCATAAAGATCTTAGGTGCTTTAACTAGGATTAAGAGAACTCTGGGCAGAAACCAACAGTTGATCTTTGGCCTGCCCCTTGGTTAACTCCATGTAAGCCAAAATCCTCTGTCTCCTGGAATTCCAACCCTGGATATTCACAGTCAATTTATGGTTTCTCACAACAGGGGAAGATATTGGTCCTTTGCAATTATTGACATTATGCCAAACAGAACATCATGTCGTTTGGCCTTGCTGGGCCACAACCCACCTCAGTGTTTAATGCGTGTTTCCTTTAAGCAGATACTGCATGAATAGCTCTACTAATGTGGTCAAGAGAAAATACCTCAATAAAGCCAAGCAATCACTCTAGCTTGAAATACTCACACAGTGCCTCCAATATGGACTATAAGCCAGTGTGACCACATAAACTGAAACCCACTCAGCTTCTGGGATGGGTGTGGAAAGCCTCCCGCGTTCAGTATGGACGCATGCAGAGGTGGGCACACGGCTCTTGCACGAGAGTCATGAAACGCTAAGACCATAAAAGAGCCTGGTCCCTGGGCTACAGAAGTACAGACCGGCAGTTTGTGCTCCTCGCAGGATCTTTCCTTATCCTCTTACGACCTGAATGACCCTGCACAGGTAACCCAAGGGAGCCTTCATTTTTTCAGCCTACTCCTCATGTGAAACGGAAACAACGGTACTGATCTCCCAGCGCGGGCGCTGCTGGGGGAGGGGAGGCATGCAAAAGTGCTGCAAAGGGGTAAAAGCGACCTGCACGCTGATCGTAAAGATGACCATGCTGAGCTCAAGAATTGCTAAACAATGTTTCCAACAGGAACGCCTCCCCAGTGTGCAGACACATCCAATCTGATCCAAATCAACAGATGCTCTAACCAAGTGAATACTACAATATCTGCCATGTATTGAGCTCTGTGCAACCCACACCTCGTTCATCCCTCGCAGCTGCCCTCTTGGGTGTTGCCATTGCAATTTCATGGGTAAGGAAGCTAAGAATCTGGAGCGTTCAGTTGTCTGCACAAGTACATGGAGCTGGCTTTGAAAACCAGCTTCAAGAAGGGAAGAGAAGGACCAAGCACCCCACTCCAGGGTAGGCAACGGCAGGGGAACCGGGTCCTGCTGAGAGACCCCAACTTTGCTCTTCCCCCTCCCACCCCCTCAGAAGGAAACCCACGTGGCCGAGCGTAGCTGCGGAAGGCCGGGTGCCACGGCCGCTACACACCCTCCACGCCATTGCTCAATACAGTCGGGCTGAAGCATCTGCTCCGGGCTCGTTTCTGAGGCACTGGAAGTACCGTGGGACTCCGGAGATGCTCAAAGTCACAGATGGGCTCCTAGCTAGCCGTGCAGCGCAGGGACAGAGCCAGCCTGCCTTCGCACCCACAGGGAGAGGGATTCGCCATCCTTGCTAACTGTTTATCTCACCCTCGTTGGTCTGTTTTGTCTTTGATATTTAGTGGTGCTTGTACATAGAATTGCCCTGAAAAAAAATGCCTTCGTTCGATTGAAAGCACCGAATACCTTCCTTCCTTCCGTGAGCTTCCACCTCAGGACTAAACACGCTGGAAAAGACCAAATAGCACTTCGCTGAGGTTTCTAGCTGAGACTACGCTGCTGTTACTTTCAAGCTGAGGAGAAACATTTCCCCTGCCAACGGGGATCATAAAGTTTGTCGTCAAATATTGAGAAACATCAGAGCACACCATGGACTATCAGCCTTGAACACCAAAAGCCCTTGTGTTACCTAGGTCACAAAAGCAGTATATCTTTCTAAAGTGATGCTTTTATAGTTATTGTAGGTTTTTTAAGCTGTAAAGGGTGAGCTTGCCGGACTGCCCCACCCCCACCCAAGTTGGTGATAAGGAAACTGAAGCCCAGGGAGAGGCCGGGTCTCTGCCAAGGTCAGGGAAGAGCCAGAGCAGCCAGAGCTTCAGTCAGGGCCTGTCTGGGGCTGAATTGTGTCCCCCAAATTCATATGTGAAAGTCGTAACTCCCAGAACCTCAGAATGTGACTGCATCTGGAGACAGGTCTTTTAAATAGATGATTAAGTTAAAATGAGGTCAAAATGATGCAATCTGACTGGTGTCCAAAGAAGGAGAGGTGATTAGGACACAGACACGCACAGAGACGACCAGGTGAAGACACAGGGAGAGGCAACACCTACTAGCCACGGAGCCAGGTCTCAGGAGACACCAACCAGTCAACAACTGGATCTCAGACCTCCAGCCTCCAAGACTGAGAACAGAGATTTCTGGGTGCCAGCTCCCGCCCCCCAGTGTGGGGTCCTTTGCTAGGGCAGTCCCAGGACATGAATGCAGTGCCCCTGTCTGCTTCCCTGTGACCTGGCAGCCATTTGGGGTACAGGAATTTTAAAGTATATCATTTTTGTGCATTTAATGATATGGAAAAAATGTTGGGCAAAGCACTTTTGGTTAGTAAAGGTGGGAGAATCCCTTTGATATTGTTTGTATCATGCAGATGGTGAGATAAAGTTATAGAAACGGTTTTCCTGTGTCACCAGCGAGCTATCTCTGCAATCAGCTCCCAAAGGAGCCAACCGAGATATCTTAGGCGGTGATGACATCCCTGGAGTGGCTGTTTGAGAGGAGTGGTGCTCACCTTTAGGGACGAGAGCAAGTCATTTGCTTGAGCAAAGTCTAACGAGAGTCTCACGGGTTTGTTTTCTGGCTTCCTAAGTTACAGAAACGGACTGGGAAGGAAAACGTAGCAGAGGGGTTTCTAAGGGAAAGGTGGATGGAAGTAGTGGAGGAGGGAGTAGAAGAAAACTAGAAGGTGGAACTCGCTCACATGTGCGTCCGAGAGCCCGTGAGCAAGGATGTACTCCAGGCCAGCATTCCGGGGGTGCAGAGAGGGAGTGACAGTGATGTGTGGCCGAGGACCCCGGGCCACAGAGGCTGCATAGCACAGCCACACATGTGGACGTGGAGCCTGCCTGCCTCCAACACTTGCTGGCTGCATGAGCTTGGGAAAGTTTCTTAACCTCTCTGTGCCTCAGTTTCCCCATTTCATTTTTAAATAGAAATCAGGATACCACGTCTCACAGGATGTGGTAAGGATCCAGTGAGTTAAAATGTGTAAAGCTCTTGGCACAGGACTGGCGCACAGGAAACCTGTTAGCCTTCTGTCAAGTGGGTGAAGTCAGACTTTCTGAAAAGCAGTGACAATAACATGCGAAGAGTGTTCTAACACAGGGCACGTGGAGGGCTCTGGAAACCCGCAGAGGAAGCCCCTGACTCGGGCTGCAGATGGGCCCTGGAGGTGCCCTGGGAGCCAACTCTGGCAGGCAGATCCAAGCCTGCTCTGGAAGGGAGAACACCTGGAGGCAAAGGCGGGGTTCGAGGAAATGCTGCCCGCTGGGGAAACTGCAAGGAGTCTGCTGCAGCTGGAGGGAGCCGTGCTGGGGAGGGTGGTAGAATCGAGACTGGCGAGGCTGAGAGTCCAGCTGTGGTGACTTTATTCCAAGAGCAAGGGGGTCGCACCACTGGAGGAGGGTGGGGCTGGATCCAAAGTTTAGCCATTTGCTCCTGCTGCCAGGAGGAGGCCAGACTGGAAGGGTGGAGATTGCAAGCAGGAAGACTCGTCAGTCCAGCAGGAGATGACAAGGGCTCTCACTAGGGCCAGGGCCCTGGCAGAAGCAATGCTGGAGGCACACCAGATCCTTTCCTCTCCCCGTGCATGGGGGGCATTACATTCCCCAGCCTCCCAGGCAGTCAGCTGAGGGGCCAGGGGACTGAGTTCTGGCCAGGGGAAGCGAACAGAAGACATGTAACCCATTTGCAGGCTTGTCCCATAAATGGCTCGAGGGACCCTCTCATCTGCTCTTCCCCTTCTGCAGCCCACTCTGGGGTCACGTGTTCCTGGTGGCACAGCTACAGCTGGACCAAGACAGGATCCCTGAGTGGCCACCTGGAGGTGAGCGGCTGGGAGGCTCGCCAGCCCATGCCAGGCATGTGAAGCCACTGAGACCACAGGGACATTTGTTACCACAGCAGCCCATCTGACTGCCAAGGGGACTCTGAGCAGGAGGCTGGGGAAAGAGAGCAGTCTAGGGTGACATGCCTTGGTGGCCAGGTGAACAGTGGCACCATTAACTAAGGCAGGAGATGCTGGACGATAAGTCATTACTTTTATTTTAGACAGGCGAGTTGGAGGTGCTTGTGACAATAAACAGATGACACTGAGAAAACACAAATAAAAATAATGTCAGGAAACAGGCTGAAGCTGCAGCTGTGGATTCGGGGGTGTCAGCTTCCAGGTGGTTGTTGACAACCAGTGGGAGGAAAGAGAACATCTGGACATGCCGTGGCATGCGGAGGGCAAAGGATGACGACGGTCAGGGGAAGAAGAGAAAAAGGAGCCCACGAAGGAACAAGAGGGACATTGCCACACAGGGAGGGGAACAGGAGAGGGTGCTCAGACGCTGAGAGCAGGGCTTTGAGAAGGATCATCAACGGGACAAGTCCAGCAAAGACCAAAAAGCACACACTGGATATGGCAAATAGCGGGCCACCAACAGGCCACGTGAGACCCAGAGCTGGACAGGGGAGGGAGGGGAGGAGGGATGAGGCCCAGCGGATGTCCCCAGAGAAGCCTGGCCCGGAAGGGAAGCAAGGAGGTGAGGGACATGCTGGGCTGGGAGCGGCTGGTGCCAATGAGGGAGAGGTGGAAGGATAGCCCAGCAGAGAGATGTGACACCTGGCGCACAGACACTGAACCCCAAGGAGATAGGGAAGGGAGCCACTGTCTGCCAAGACCTTCCCAGGGCGCATCCTCCTGGTGGCTTTCGGTTCCCTGTGATGGCAGCCACCTGGGGCTGGCACAGCCTCTGCAGCTTGGCTGGGCACAAGGAAGACAACTCAGTGTTTCCGATGGTCACGATCCTCGAGGAGTTAAGGGTCTGGAAGGCGAGATAGGGCAAGTTCAGAAATAACTCATTTGCATAGACAGTGGTAAGCAGGAGAGAAGCAGATAGCATGTGGAGAAGCTAACTGTGGGATGGGCTTGCTCCAGAAACAGACTGGTGGGAGACGGTGCTTGTCATTCTAGGATAGCTCTAGTTGACTCTGGGCAAAGGAGGCAAAGAGAAGAAAACTCTTTCTGGGAATTGGGATTGTCATTTTTCTGTGTGTGCATTAGCTTCCAGAGGAAAATGGTCACCTCCAAGGTCAAATTCTTGAGCCACACACTCAAAAAAGTCCTAAAGGCCAGGAGTGGAGCCCCAGGGGTAGGCCCACCGCATACTGGAGATGTGCTCACGCTCCATCCTGAGGACAGGTGGTTCCTTTTACTGTCTGAGCTGATAGAACATCACAAATGGAGCTAGATGAGAGTGGGGCTTAGACACTGCGGCCCACTAGAGTTGGACGGCCAGTCTTCAACAGGGGCTGGAGTGTCTCCCCAAGAAACCAAACCCCCAACAAGCCCCCCTTTCTGCAGATGTGATCTTCCCCATTCAGTCGAGGCCTGCTTCACGCTCTCTGGGTGCCAGAATCTCCCCTCACTCCCCAACACTGGGCCAACCCCTCAAACTTAAAAGTCCTACTGGCTGCCTTCACCCTTAAACAGGCAGAGTGGTGAGCCCCACCAGGCCAGCTTCCAGGCCCCCGCCCGGCCATCTCCAGGAACAGTTCTCCTCAGGAGTATCATTTGGAAGCCTGTAGCTCCGTTCCTTTTTATTTTAGAGCTGATCTGCTAGAAAAAGGTATTTTGCAAGGCGCGATGGAGGTAGAACGTCTCCTCGGCTAGCCACTTTGCAGACATATGGCCTGCTATCCCACCAGTTAGGAAGTGATTATTGGAGCCGCACAAACAGACTTTTTTGTCAAAGTGGAGGTGTGATTTTCTCAGGTTCTGTGAGAACACACACACATATTTTTACCAACCCAATCTGTTTTCCAGCAGCCGGGTGGCTGCAGGGCCTGGGAGGCCAACCCGGATGGTCGGGAGCGAGGCAGGTGTGCCTGGTGCGGTTCCCGGAGGCCTCCAGCCTACCTGCTGAGGGCCAAAGACCCACGTTCACTCCGTGACCACAGACGGCCCCTCTCCCCTCCCTACTTGCCTCAGCCCTCACCTGTGACAGGAAGGACAGCCACAAAAGCTGCCTCCTTGCACACAGAGCCACGTAACAGGGCTCAGCTACTACACAGAGCCACACCTTGTATTTAAACTCACCATTGCTAGTTTAGTTCCAAGATCTCCTTGAAATAAACGTTAAGACATACAAGAGATACGAGGGTGAAAATGGCAGGTGCAACACATTCCTTTGCTTCAATTCCCTGTCTGAATTCGTCAAAACCAAAACCTGGTTTGAGTTGGTTTTAGTGTAGATCTGTACTCCCCAATACGGCAGCCCCTGGCCACATGGACTAAATTTACATTTTTGTTGAATGAATTCCGCACTTCATTTGCACTAGCTGCATCACAAGCGCTCACATCCACGTGTGGCTGGGACTGCCACGTTGAACAGGGCGGGTATGGAACATTTCCATCATTGAAGAAGATCCCACCAGACAGCTCTGCCATAGACCCTCAAGGAACGACGCTGTGGGGAACAGCACAGTGGCAAAGCACCGGAGCCCAGCTGCGCCAGCAGGTTCAAGGTGAATCCCAAACTAGAACCGGAGGAAGCCAGGAGGCCCGCTCACTCTCAACGCTCACAAGGTAGGAGCAGGAGTACGAAGAAAGCCCACCTACCCTAACACTTAAATAAAAATTCTAAACCGAGATAACAAACTTATTTAAAGGTTAAAAAAATACCTTCTATCCTCTACCTTGACAATTCTTGATGACGTAAGAGGCCAATGCGTGAGCTTCCTGGGGCTGCTGTAACCAAGGCCACACACTGGGGGCTTTGCAACAACAGATTTGTTCTCTCTCAGTTCTGGAGGCCATAAGTCCAAGATCAAGGTGTCAGCAGGGTTGGTTTCTTCTGAGGGCTGTGAGGGAGACTCTGTTCCGGGGCGTGTCTTAGTGCCTGGTGCCGGCCGGCTGTCCTTGGCGTTCCCGGGCATGTAGCTTCATTTCTGCTCCTTCTTCACACAGTGTCTGCAGGTACCTCTGTCGGCTCATGGCCTCTTCTTATAAGGACACCGGGCATATGGCATGAGAGGCCCACCTTACTCCAGTGTGAATTTACCTTAATTATTACATCTGCAATGACCATATTTCCAAATAAGGTCACATTCTGAGGTACTAGGGGTTAGGACTTTGACCTATCTTTTTTGGGGGGGACACATTCAACCCCGACCATCCAGATCAGATTTATGTCCTTCCCAGGCTGAGCTCTGACCAGAGCACAGCAGCACAAGGACAGCACCCTTTCCTCCCTCCATCCCTCCCCCAGCCCCATCCTACACCTGAAAGGCCTGGTCATTGCTCAGTCCAGACACCGCCCCCACCTCCACTGCTCATGCCGGCAGCACAGGCCACTCCAGCAGGACGGGCTATGGGAAGAGTCCCCGCTTAGGTCCTGGGAGCAGGGTTGGGACCATTTAGGGAAATTCAAGGCCTCATTTCCCTGCAGTATGTTCCAGAAGGAGGGAATGCAGTGCAGCTCTGAGTGGGCATGTCCTCTTGGCTCTTGGGAAGGGGCACAGCTACAGAGGAAACTCAGCACGCTCTAAACCCTGTGGCCTGGGTCCAATGGCACCTTCCTCTTCCAGGAAGAAGCCAGACTTACCCAGCAACATCCACGAAGGGCTCCAGATCCAATGGCACCCAGTACTTTTGAAAGTGAGAGTGAAAGAAGAGCTATAAACAGAATTACTTGAAAGTTTGTTTAAGAACAAGTTAGATCATCAAATCCTATTTCCTACCCCAGCAGAAGACTGTAGGTTTATTCTCTGAAGAAGGTAGAACAGGTCTCAAGGCCACCACACAGAAACAGGGTTAAGCGAAGGTTTGCGTACTGAATATTGACCCACCCCAGCCCTCTTCTCTCAGTCGGCCTCCAGAGTGTCCAGCCTATCACCTCCAAAAGAGGACTAAAGGCTCCTATAAACTCAAACCAGCCCAAGAGAAAGACCTGGAGATCTTGATATGGTTAGTTCCATGAGAAAACAGCCCGACCGTATTCTTTTACGATGAAGCCCACAATCAATGATCTTAACCATACATTCAGCACTTCCAGTCCACTTCCCATACCCCACTCTTACATACGAGCCGGGGACAAGGGTCTCAGATGTCTGAAGAAAGTCCCTGACATGAGAGACAGTGACCAAAGCACAGAGAAAAGGGGCAAATCGGCGGAAACGGAGATAACGCACAGAGAAGAAAACTTCAAAACAGGAAACCATGATCAATATCCTCAGATAGACAATAAGATATGTGGCATCCACGAAAATAATACTTTTTTTAAAAAGAGAAATACTTAGAGAACAAAAAAGAGCAGTTAGAAATGTAAAATGTAATATCGTAAACAGAAAGCTCATTAGAAAAGTTAGAAGATAAAACAGAGAAAATAGAGCAAAAACTGAAAGATTAATTCAAGACATTCAGCACATGAAAACAGAGCTCCAGAAAGAAAAACGCAGGAACAGAAAGCACTGAGATACAATTAAGAAAATTTCGGAGAACGGAAGGACCCAAAGAATGCCCAATACGATGGATGGAAAGACGCCCTCCCCGAGACAATCACCATAAAATGTGAGCACATTGGGATAAAAAGAAGCCCCACAAGGTGTCAAAGAGGTAAAAATACGTCTCATGCAAAGGATCAGGAGCCAGACTAACCCCGACACTAGAATACAATGAAGCAAAAATCTGGGGAGAAGTGATTTCCAAACCGGAATTCTGTACCGAGCCAGACTGCCGGCTGAGCGCGCAGGCAGGGTGGAGACAGCGTCGGACATTCAAGGCACCGCGCTGGTTACCGCTCACCTGTCTCAGGAAGATTTGCTGCACCAGAGTGAGAGAAAACCCAGTGCCCCTTGATGTTCTATCAACCATTAGCATGGAGGTCTAAAGCAATAAAAATATTGGTTTGTTTTTTTTTAATAAGCTTCCTTTCATGAGGACACATTATACATTGTCATCTGACTTAGTGGTACTTGTTTTAGAAGAAAAAACAATGACCCTATTCAAATTTCTCAAATTCCTTGAAACCAAAGTCAATCCAAATGCAGTTTAGGTCCAGAGCTGAATGTCCTTATAGCCCACTTGCTTTTCTCTTGCATATTTTCCCTTGTGGAGCTTACAAATGGCTTATTTTACATTTCCAGTTATCCATCATAACAGGCAGGAGTCAGGAGAGCAGAGACAAATGAAATTATCAGAGGGTCTCTTCACATCTTTTCCTGACCCCGTCATTTGTCCACCCACTCGTCTTCCAACTAAAGGTTTCTGTATGAGTGAAAGAACAAACCAGTGAAGAAACAGATTTCATCAGAGCTACCAGCACGTAACTAAACCGAAGGTCTTGTCCTCATTATCTGCTTTCTGCACCAGCCAGATGCAGCCCAAGGTGCTAGGTGCTGGCCCAGGGTGCTGAGTGCCAGCCCAGGGTGCTGGGTGCTGGCACCGTGCACACAGCCCTGGGAATGGCCCCCAGTCTCACTGGCTCACGTCGCCTCCCCTCCACCTCCTGTCCCTCCCAGAGACAATTAAACAATAGGGACCAGAGCCAGCTGCACCCAGGAGGACATTGCTGCATCATTTTCCTGGGGACCTGGCTCCCTGAGCTTTCTGGATGAGGAAGCGGCGTTGATGGTCGTTGTGGGCAGCAGAGCAGGGGAAACAGTGGAGATATCTGGAGCCGGAAGTCTGAGCAGCGACCTCCCCCGGAAGCCAGAGTCCTGGGGCGAGTGGCATAACTTCCCTGAGCTTTGGTTTCCTCATCTCTGAAATGGGGATGATGATGGCACCAACCTCCCAGGTATGCTGGGCACAGAATGGAAGGCAGGAGACACGTCACTTCCGCATAGCCATGGTGCTTTTCCCTCTTGGCCTTTTTTACATGGTCCCAGAACAAATAAAATTTGACTAAAAGGTTTGTCATTCATGCTCCTTTGACACAGGTATCGCATTTCCAACACTCACACATACTTCCCTTCGTTGTGGGAGGTGGGGGGATGGCCCCCTACCCCTGCAGCCACGCTTGGGGCCCGGAGCTTCCTTGTTTGTTCACAAATCAGACACTGAGTGAGGATCACATTCCAGAAGAGGGAGAGAAATAATAAATGAGAAGCTGGGTACATAAATTAGTTATATAGGAGACTAAAGGTCACACATACTATGGGAAAAATGAATACCGGGTGGGGACGGTGGCGGCGGGTTGTGTATTAAGCAGGTTGGTCAACATGGACCTCGTCAAGACATGAGATTAGAGCAAAAGCCGGAGTCCACCATGGGGAGATCTGGACAAAGACTGTTCCAGGTGGAGGGAGCAAGGCCGTGAGGTGGCAGCGTGCCCGCGTGTCTGCAGATTCCTCCCCAGCCCAGACATCCGGTCACCCCTTGACCTGACTGTGCCCCTGGCATCCATCAGCAGCCGGGGGGCGCCAGGCCTAGCCCCTGGTAGTCCGAGCCCAGCCCTGCCTCCCCAGCCTGCCTGGGTGTCCACACACGACCCGCTCCCCCAAGACAGCCCTGTTACCCTGGGCAGCCCCACCCTGAGGTCTCCCCCCAGTCACCTGCAGGCCTGCACTCTCTCGTGCAGGGTCCCTTCCTCTGGTCTGGCTGGGCCCGGCAGTGGGTCCCACCTCAGAGTCCAGGTCTGTGCCCAGCTTCTCAGAGGCTGCAGTTAAGCCGGTCATGCAGCTAACCACACCTGCCACTTGCCCCAGTCACAGCTCACCGCCACCAGGCACAGTGGACAATGAGGGCTGCCTGGATGGTGACTAGCCTGGTGGACAGGTGGGTGAACCACAGGTGAGCTGGCATAAGGAGGGAAGACAGTCCTGTACAGACCTATAAAGCATCCCACAGAGGAATGTCCTCTCCCCCATGGCACTGCTCCCGGCCCCTCCACCACCCCAACAAGGACAGCCCCTGCACCCCCAGCCTCCACGTCTGGACTCACCCCCACCTGCCTGCACCACCGGTGCTCGATATATACTCCCTATGCGCCTTAGTGCTCTGTGAGGTGGGCCAGGAATTTCCCAACATTTTTTAGCAATGGAATTATTCCTTCAAATGGAAACCCGTGAAAAGCCCAGTAGACAAGACAGAAAAGTGAAGCGGACATGAGGAACCCAGCTGGAGCAACGTGCTCCCACCCCAGCCCCCATGCCCTCAGCCGGGCCCCAGGACCCCACAAAGCCCCTTAGGGACCTCAACAGACTGAGGGGCTCCCAGAGTGGGGGCAGCAACGGTTCTCCTCGGCCTGCGGCTCACAACCCGGAGTGGTGTGACAGGCCCAGCCGAGAGAGGCAGCCGGGGACAGGAGTAGCTGAATCGTGTGTGTGTGTGTGTGTGTGTGTGTGACAGAGAGATCCGGAGGTCTCGGTCAATGTACTATTTCCCTCTATAGCTAAACACACAGGCCACAGTCAGAGCCATTTCAGCAAATGGCCATAAAACCCAAAGATAAATAGGAAATCTCCAAATTGCAGGGGTTTGTCTGAGTGGGGAGTGGTGCCACCAAGTGCTGTCTGAACTAAGTCAAGTTTGTGGTGGCCCAGGTGCTGTGGGCAGACAGAGGGGACCCTGTTCCCCATCAGCCACCCCATGAATCCTGCAAGGCTGGGGTCTGGCTCCCGAGCCCTGGGTCAGGCCTGGCCTCTAGGACCATGGAACGTGGAGCCTCCTGGGAACGCAGACCCCTCGGGATGGGGGCACAGCCCTGGGCTCCCCTCTGTGGGCCTCGAGGAAGAGGACCACCCCCTCGGTCCCTCAGCGTGTTTGTGGCTCAGTGGGAGGTGACCCAGGCCCCGGCACCAGGGTCCCCCAGGCACCCCCCACCCCTACAGAGGATGCTGCCAGCTTGTGAACCCTGACATTCAAGGAACAGCCTCGTGTGGCACCTCCTATCTCCTGCACAGCCACTGACCTCACGGATAAGCAAAAGAAAAGGAGAGTTTAAGCAGCTGGCCCCAAGCCATCCCCCGCCCCCCTCCCCCCCGCCGAGAGCAGCGAGCTGGGACAGGAGCCCAAGCCTTGGTGAGAGCCATGCTCGGCCACACGCCCCGCCTCAACCAAGTCTCAGGGCTAGAATCGCCAAAGGAGATTCCGAGTGTAATTCCATTCTCAGAAAACACCACTGCAGCCCGTCCTCAACAGCCTCCACCAGGGAAGGCCCATCCAGACGAGGCGGTGACACAGCCAGCCAGCCATCACAGCTACTCGGGACCCAGAGGCTGAGCCACCACCTCAGGCAGCAGCGGGAGGAGGGAAGCCCTGCATGGACCCTGGATGCTGGGGAGACAAGCGGGTCCTGCACCCCTAGCCACTTTTTGACACCTGCCCTCCAAAGACCCCATCCAGGGACTTACCTGTCCCCTGCAAGGGAGGCCAACCAGGTCACAGCATCTTCCCGACCCGACAAATCTCCCATTCCAGGCTGTATGCTCCTCAGATGCCCCATGGAACTGGCATCTGCAACTGAACAGCCACGTAAGGAAACAATTTTTTTTTTAATTTTTGCAGAAAAGACACTTGGATTTGAGAGATTGTCTGTCACCTCCAGTGTGTGCTGCAGGCTGATCCACATGGAGTCAGAGGCTGCTTCTGGCCCATCAGGCCTGGGAGACCCTAACGCGGAAAACCCTGGCGTCTCCCTCAGGGACATCCTGTTGCTCCTTCCTCGTGGCCTCCAGAGCCCCTCCCCTGCCTCGGTGCTGCACGAGTGACCAGGACCACCAAGCAGCTGTCAGGGGGCTGGGGCACCCATAAAGGTGCAGCACCCCAGACAGAGACATGGCAGACAGCAGGAGGGGGCAGAGAAGGGCCAGTGTTTAAAGACAGCAGGACGGCGAGGAGAAGAGGCACGATTTTAAGCACCTGCAGTGCCAGACCCTGCGCCCAAGGCCTGCACCTTCACAGGAGCCTCCTGAAGGAAAGATCATCATACCCCTTTTGCAGGTGAGGGACTTGAGGCTCAGAGAAGTTAAGACAGTTGCCCATAGTTACACAGCTGTTAAGTGCCAAAGCTGGGGTTGAAACCACAAGAGAATCGTGGGACCAGCTGGGGGTAGGCCAGGCAGGGACAAGGGGCAGCTGAGCCTGAGCTTCGTGGCTCTTCTGCACCCTGTGGGCTGCTTCACGCCCATTCAGCAGGGCAGCGCAGAGACCTTCCCCTAACACCTGCCCGAGGCTGCACACCAGGTCTATTTCCAGGGCAGCCCCTGTCCCCCAGTCACTGTGGCCCCTTCGCCTGATAGCACACTCCAGCCAGCCAAGCCGGAGTTGCCTGCAGTTTTCTTGTTTTAATTTTGTGAAAATGAGCTCACTGAGCTTTCTCGTTACACCGTGCTCCGAGAGATGGATTTCTCACGAGCCCTCAAGCTCTCCCACGGCACATATAAGGTGCAGAAACGGCAGCAGAGCCGAGAGGCCGGGAGAGCCGGGGGGGCTCGGGAGGGACTCAGGGACCAGGCCCTGGAGCCCCAACGGGTGCTCAGCCATCAGCAACGGGAGCTCTGTGCTGGGGGCGGGGCTGCCGGCAGGCCACCAAGTACAATCCCACGCCTGTGACCACAAACCACCCCTAAACCCATCTCACAAGGGTTCTCAGAGGTGAGGACCTCCAAGGTGGCGGCGGTGAGGGGCAAAGGGCTTTGTTTCTCGACACTCATTTCTCATCCGTAAATGCAGGCCCTGTTGGTCTCTTCCTGTCCCGGCTTCCCAACCGCAAGTCCTGTCAACACACGCCAACGTCTGAGCTGGGGCAGCCCTGGCCAGGCACCTGGTCACCCGTGCCCATCCTCCCCTGGAAGCCTCCGTCCTTCATGTCCTGGGCTTCTCTTCTGCCGGGAGCAGCCTCTCTCCCCTGGTCTCGCCAAGCAAGCCTCAGCCCAGTGGCCTCTGTGTCCTTGCCGCCCAGGGCCATCTGTCTAAAATGAGCCTCCGGAGGGAGAAGGAATCCGGCACTTTGCCACGCAGGAGCAGAAGGCCAAAGCTGCTCAGCCCCACTTAGGGACAGGGGGAGGAGGTGGGCACAGGCCCGTCCTGTGGGCACCACGTTTGGCCACACAGTTGACCTGCCGCCAAACTGTTATCTGCCCCAGGGGCAGATGTTTGGGATGAAACAGTCGCTGGTTGTGTCACCGCCCCTTTTTAAAATTCTGGAGGCAATATTTTTCATGTGATTTGGGAGGAAGAAACGTTCACGGATGTTTCTTATACAAAAGCAAGATCAGGCCCTTCCTTTGTCTCCCAGATGCTCTCTGAGCCTTTAAGACACCCAGGGAATGAGGACGCACCTGGGAGGTGGAGAAGTGTTACCTGCCACCTCTAGATTTTGTTAGACGTGTGAACATCCAGACCTCGGCATGGTTCTAATTCCTACTTGACACGTGGGTGTCTCGAATTTTAAAAGAGAAATGTGTTGACTCCAAACTTCCTTTCCTTCCTTAACACTAAATACTGACAGCCCGGGGCCCCTGCAGTCCAAGCTCTATATGGGCCAAGAACTAGGGTGCTAGGCAGGAGCTTGTCCCACGCACTACCCAGCAAACTGTGTGCTCCCAGCTAGACCCTGGGCCTGAAGAGCCACATGACAAATGACAAGGAATACCTGCTCTGGCCTGGAATGAAGCCCTCCCTTGCCCAGGACCTCCGGGCCACCAGCCACGTGCAGGAAGAAGCAGGGTGCAGGCCCTCCCTGCTGCCCAGAGAGCAGAAGACCCTGGGGACAGCCTGGGGCTGGATTTTGGCCCTGCCACCCACTTGCTATGTGACTCTTGGCAAACTACCCAATTCTTCTGTGCCTCAGTTTCCTCATCTGTGACTTGGAGATCCTCGTAGAAGCCACCGAATGGATTCCTGGTGAGGATTAAGTGGAATAATGCGTGCAGATCGTGGCATGCAGCCCAGCCATGACACTGAGCACTCCGTAAACTTTGCTAAGATTGTAACAAAAATGCAGAGTGCTCAATAACTGACTAGTGCTTGACCAAATTCATTAATAGAAAATTTAATGGGAAAGAATCTTGCCGCTTGTCATAAAATTCTGATTTTTTTATTTTACCCTGAAGGTCATTATATAGGAATACAAAGGCAGTGGGTGTGATCACTCACGGAGCAACACACACATGATCCGGAAATGTCTCTGCACATGCATTATACTTTGACCTAAAATGTATTTAATAGGGCCCTGGGCTTCCATTATTGGTATTAATAGTCTTACAGGTGAGACATACCATTAAGGATTCAGGGAACAGGATTTTGACCCATAAAATAATCAAGTAAGTGTTAATGAATGTGCTTTATAATGGGATACTGTAATTGGTTTCACCGGTTTAACTTAAAAGTCTCAAGATTTTATTTTCCAAAAACATTTACTTTTAAAGTTCCTATTCTGGCTGAGCCTGAATATGATTGCCTTCATCCAGAATGAATTGTTCATTGTCCTAAAGCCTGTGGGTGTTGACAGGTTCACTGTAAAGGACATGGAATAAGGTCCCCAAGAAAACGGAAAAAACACTCACACGGTTGGAAGAGAGAAGACTCGGGAAAGTGTTTTAAACTGGAACCTTTCCTTTGGAAGCAAGAAGTAGAAGATTCTTCCCAGAGCGGCCTTTGCCCCTCCATGACCATCACTCCGCCCTGCTCTGCCCTGGTGGTCCCCTCAGGATCCCTGAACACCCTGCGATCATTTCCCCGCCTCCCCACCTCCCACGAATATTAACCCCTGAGCTGGTGTTTCCCAAGCTCACGAGATTCACAAAACCGTGGGGCTATTTCTGAAGCCGGTTAATCCTCCGAGACAGGCAGATGGTGCTGGGAGAAGTTGCTCAGAAGCTCTGTGGCTTAACACACCTAGGTCACCCTCGCTCCTAATACACGCCCCCCCAGGCTTGTGGGACCCAACCTGGTGGACACGTGGCTTTCCGTCTTCTGGGACAAGGCAGAATCGAGGAGGGATCTACATCAGTGTGGCTCACAGACAGCCGGTCCCTCGCCTGCCCTGGAGCTGGAAGACCCCTGAGTGCCCAGGAAGAAAAACCGGCAGGAGCACCAGGGACCTGGGTCACATGGCTCTGGTCACACCTGCGGATGGAGGTTTCAGAGCTGTTCTCGGTCACCAAGCCCCCTCCCAGCTCCTTCCCTCGGCCACCAGAGCCCCCTCTGCAAAGCCTGGCCCTTTTTCCTGCTTGTCCTGCTCACCGGGGGCTCTGCCCCCTCCCCAGTGGGCCTTCCTGCTGCCATGTCACAAACCCTTGCCCCTTACAATGCCCTGGGGCTCCTACAATGCCCTGGGGCTGCATCCTGGTCACTGCCTCACTCTAGGGTCACCTGTGCATGAAGCTTTCCCCCACCTAGCAGAAAGCCCTGGGGGTGCAGGACTATTCGGCTCCCCCTGCAGCCCTCACACTCTGACTCTGACCACCAGGGGCTCCAAACCCGTTTGTTCAGCTCAAATGGAGCAGCTTCCAGAGCCCAGAGAATGCCAGGCCCCCTCCCAGAGCTCGTGAGGAACAGCTGCAAGTCAAGGGGTCACAGTTTGGCTGGCAGGAGAGGTGTGAAGAAGCTTGGTTCTCTGACGCAACACTGTTGAGTCATTGCCACAGTGGCAGACCAGGTAGGACAGTTCCAGAACCTTCCAGCTCACAGATCCCTTACTCCCCATGGCCCAGTTTAGCCCCTGTACATGTGACATGGAGAACTGTTCTCTGAAACATGTCACAAGAAAAGATGTCACCCAAGGCATTCGTTTTCTATCTCTAACAAACCATCACAAACTTGGTGGCTAAAAGCGACACAAATTTATTATCTTCCCATTCTGGAGGCCAGAAGCGTGCAGTGTGTCCCACTGGGTTAATGTCAGAGTACCGGCAGGCGTGCTCTTTCTAGAGGCTTTAGGGCTGATCCGGCTCCTCTTCTTGTCCTGCCACCTTCAAAGCCAGCCACGGCCAGTGAGGGTCACATCAGACCCCTCGACACTGACTCCTGCACCCTGGTCCACATGTAGGGCCCTTGTGAAGACAGCAGCCCACCAGGTAAGCCAGGCTATGCTCCCGTCTCAGTATCCTTCACTTTCCCACCTCTGCAAAGGCCCTTCACCATGTGAAGAACCACAGTCGCGAGATCTGGGCCTTAGGGTGTGGATGTCTTTCTGGCGCCCTTATCCTGCCCAACACAGTCCAGGGAGGGCGCCTTCCACAGGACATTCTGTGACTGCAGAGGCACCCAGAGCCCCGGGCCAGAGCCCGGAAGGAGCTAGATGGCCTCTGGACCTCACACTGTATCATCTTTGTAGTGAGTGAGCAGCACCAGGGGGCACCGGTGGGCTCATGGCGCTGGGAAGGCCCCTCCCAGGGACCGGCAGTCAGGGAAGGTCCTGTTTTGAGCAGTGAGTATGGTGTTCTTCCTGTCCCTCTTCAGGGCAGTTTCATTGGGGAGGTGACATTTCTACTGCTTTGTAAGTCATGGAAGGGAAACTGCTAGAAAACTGGTGTTTGGGAGGAATACTCCTAGCATCTGGGCCACGGCCTCTCGGAAGGGAAACAGGACTGGAGGCCCTGAGCTGCTCTGGCTGGGGGAAATCCTCAGGCAGCCATGACATCTCAGGGCCCCCAGCGAGGTGAGACTCCGCATGCAGTGTGAGCCCTGAGGAGCCAGGCGGGGCCCCCGAGACACAAGTGCCGTCATCAGAGAGAGAGTGACACTCTCATCTCAGACCCAGAGAGAGAGGGTGCAGGGTACTGCCCGGCGCAGCACACACAGGAAGCCAGAGGCCTGGACCTCGGCTGCACCCTCTCAGGACACGTGGGAAAAGACAGCTGAGACAGGGGAAGCCGGCCGGGCGTCGAGAGTACGATGCTCAGCGTCTGGCGGGAAGCACTCCCCACCCCAGAGCCTGGTCTGCTGGACCACGGATGTTGAGTATCTTCACATCTCCAAAAATCAGAGAATCATGCAACCTAGGGTGAACAGCATCCTAAAATGTCATCTGGTCTGCCCCACCTGCCCGAGGAAGGTTCCATTAACCCCTTTACAGGTGCTGCAAGCCCACACAGCCACCAAGCAGGTAATGGTGGCCTTCCCCCCAAAATCCCGAGACATAAGTAGAGCCAGAGGTGGGATCAGGGCCTCCAGTTTCCTCTCCAGGGGCCCTGGGCTTGTCCCCAAGGCTTCAGGAGCCTGGGGAGCCAGTGCAGCTTCAGGGGCTCTGCTGGACGTTGGGGACAGCAGGTCTGCCCCCTCATCCCTGGCCAGACAGTTCCAGCTGCAGGGGTTTCTGCCAACTGCTTTACCTCTCTGGCCTTGGTTTCCCCTGGAAAAGAGGGGCTGGTCTCCCCACCTGACCCTTAGCACTCATCAAATACCAATTCCCTTTCCTCATCCCCCTCCCTCCTTCCTCCTCCTCCGTACTTCATTCAAATCAAGCCAAATTGATTTTTCTAATCAGCCTCACTAATTTCCGGTCCTGGCAGCTTCCAAAACTAAAATGCCTGTTGTTCAGAGCCTGAGGTCTGAGCTTCCTGTGGTCTTCCCGTGTGGGCCGCATACCAGCGGGGTGATGGAGGGGTAGGGTCAGCCCCGGGACCCTGTGCCAGCCCCAGCCTGGGGCAGTGGAGCAAATGGTCTAATTATTAACTCTTTCTCCCATGCAGCCAACCCCCACGCGCATCCCCGATGCGCTCACCCTCCATCTCCTCCAACACAACTGGGCCGCCCACACGGCAGGAGCCCCAGCGTGCTTGGGCTCTGAGTCATCTCCAACATGGGGTTTCATTCCTCTCCAGGGTTATTTATCATCAAGAATCACATACTCTTCATACGTCAACAACTCACTGGGCAGCGGAACGTCCCTGCCTCCTCCAGGCTGCTCTGCTGGCGGGGCAGCTGGCTCCCTGCTCCTTCCTACCCGCTCCCGCCCTGCAGTCCTCACCTGGCCCACCCTCCCTCCAGCCCCATCCTGGATGCAGCTGGTGGGGCCCCAACCTCCAGAGCACTGTCCTCCCCTCTTCACTCCTAAGCACTCCGTTTCCTAAGGAAATTCCTGACGCTCTCCCTTCTAGGCTCACCAGAAGAAGGTGTAACAGAGAGGCCATTTCCTTCCCCCTCCTCTACCGTTGATGATCACACAAGTTCTAAACATTCTCATCACATGCAGGGACTTGGCCTGCAAAGCTCCCGTCACGCTTGGCCCCAGGTCCGATTCCTCTAGCTGCTCGTTAAGATCTTCCAGCACCTGGCTCAGCACCTGGAGTCCCCAGGCCCCCGCCTCCCATCTGCACTGCCCACCAGCACAGGCGGGCGCATTCCTACTCCGTCTGCAACACCTCCTCTGTCCCCTCCTCAGTGAGACCCACTCCTCTGTCCTTCAAGGCCCAGCCTCAACCTCCGTTCCTGGCGCTGGAGGCTGAGGCTGCTCCCCAGCCAACCTGTGAGCACCACGCAGCATGGTCTCGGCGGCCCCTCGTTACTAGCGCAGGAGGCCGCGGACCCGCGGCCAGGGCAAGGTCAGCGCTGGCGGTTTCCTGGGGCTGCCGTAACAAATGACTATAAACTGGGCGGCTCAAAACACGGGAACTTCTTTCCTCACAGTTCTGGTGGCTAGAAGTCCAAAATCAAGGTCATGCTCACTCTAGGGCGGGATCCTTCGTTGACTCTTAGCTCCGGGTTATGATCTTTGTCATTCCCTGACTTGTGGCTGTGTCACTCCAGTCTCTGCCTGCAGCATCCCACAGTGTTCTCCCCTCTGCGTGCGGGTCCAGGTTTCCCTCTTCTGTGGACAGCAGTTGCTGGAAAAGGGCCCACCCACATGACCTCCTCTTAACTGGATCACTTCTGCAAAAACCCTACTTCCAAATCAAGCCATGTGCACAGGTTCCTGGGTTAAGACTTGGACATGGCTTTGTGGGGACACAACCCTCAACACTAGCCATGGACCTTAGACAAGTTATCTCATCTGCCTGGGTCCAGGTTTTCTTAACTTTAAGATAGCATCCTTCCTAGGGAGGTTGTGAAGAGAAATGAACTAAAGCAGGTGCAACCCGGCCACCTCTGGGCACAGATTCCTCAACCTCTCTCTGTTAGGCCCACGAGACGCTCTTGCGGGTAGAACGTCGGGCCCAGCAACTATGAGAGTGACGATATTATGGCCAAAATCTAGAATCTGTACTAACTTATTTCTTTAATTAGGGAATAACTGGCAAACTTTGCCACTTTAAAATGATTAACATTATTATATAGTTATATACTATGTAACACACTGTAAAATTTATAATATTATAAATTTTCTTGAAACTTATAATTATCATCAATCTTAAACAATTAAGAACCACTGGTTTAGAGCACAAAATTTGCTTATGGAGCATCTGTCCTCTCCTTGCCCCCTTGGATCCCATAGTCACAGAGCTGGGGACAAGAGCTCGGGTTCTGGGCTGGGACTGCCTGGGGCCAGATCCTCACTCACTGCTGACTGTCGGCACAATGGTGGGCGCACCGCTTCAGCTCCCCGGCCTCAGTTTCTCGCCTGTGAAATGGGAGCACCCACCTCTCGGGGTTGCTGTGAGGGTGACGTGGAGCAATGCTGTGTCATGCTCAGGACACGCCTGGCAGACAGTGAGCGCTCGGTGGCAGCCGGCTGTTGTGAATACTGTGCACACACTTCTCCTGGGGAGGAGAGACCTCAGCGTGAACCCAAAAGTCAAGGCCAGTGGGTGTTCTCTTCTGTGCTTGAAGGTTTTGCCCCGTTCACCGAGAGGCTACTGGGTGAGGGTTACCAGAGACCCTGAAGACTCCCCAAAGCCACTGCTGCCTCACTTGTCACCCTAAGAAGGCAAGAGATGGAGATCGGGGCGGCGGCTCTTTGAGGGCCAATTCCTCAGGGGACAGCTGGCATGGAGCTAAACAGAAAAAATGTTTCCCTACCGGCCTGCAAGTTCTAGTCAGGCCACCAACAGCAAACACATTTCTAGCTAAGGTGAATAAAAACTAATTTTGTTCTGAAAATGCCACGGTGGAGGAGGGGCGGTGAGACTTTGGAGACCCCTGGGTGGTCGCGATTCTGTGCTCACGCTTCCCACACGCCCCTCCCAGAGTGTCCACATCACCCTCCTCCCCTCCCCCTCCTCCCTGGGCCCTCAGCTCCTCTGCCCAGAACCTCCTCTCCCAAAACATGAAAGAGACAAAGCCGCAGAGTCTTTTTCCCTTCATTGCGTCTCCCCCCCCCCCCCCGCGCATTCCTAAAATGCTCCCCTGCTCTGCGGTCCAGCGCCAGCCTCTGCTCCTTCCGTCTGCTTTGTACAAAACTGAAGACTTCATACGACGAAGTGGGAAGAGGGAAGCCCTGAGAGGATATAGGAGCTAACATCCCAGTGGGATGTCAACACTCATCCGCGGGAAATGGCGCAAAGTGCCAGGCACAGGTCCCCGGAATCGCTGCTGCAGTGCCAGTCACCATTGCTCTCCCATTATCACTCACACAGCGTGGTCATGCTACGACTTTTCGTGTGTGTTCCCGGTCCGCTTTAATAGCGGTGCGCGGTTCTCTCCAAGTGGCTGTGGTGGGTTTGTTTGCTGTGTTTGCCGGGGAGTTCTTTCCTCTCATTGTTGATGTTTCTCCTATGTAGGTGCGGAAACATGAAAGGGCAAAATTAAAGGAGACCTCTTAACATCGTGACTCCAGAGCAGTTTTACAGAAACGCTGGCCCAGTGGAACCCAACGGGGATGCAAGACCAAGCGGGTCCTCCCGGAAGGGGGGCCCTGCACACGGGGATGCCAGCTCCTCCTCCCTGGGGGCTCCCACCAGCTGAGAACATGCCCCCAAGTCAGGGTCCTGAATACATGGAAGGGCCTTTTTCGTCAGACTGTGGGAGCTCCGTGAGTGTGGGTCCTGGGCCTTGCTGGGCCTGTGTCCCTCTCAGCAATGGGACGGCTAGAGGCCAAGGCGTGTCCTGGAACTGATCATTGAGTGAGTAGCAGAAGGTGGCCGGGCATGTCCCTCTCACCAGTCTCACCCTGATGCTCCCTGCCTGTTACGGGGGAAATTATATTTCATATATATAGAGAGACAGAGATCTCCTGCTGCCATCAGCAGCAAATAAATGCAATATTAGTCAAGTTGTTGTTTTAAATTAGAGCATTTGATTTTTATTCCAGGATTCCTAAATTCAGAATCAAAGAACTGACAGGATATCGTCCATTCAAGATCCACCGAGAAACGCATCGTCAGCTCTGGGTGTCTTCCCTGATTTAGCTTTTCTGAAGCCCACCTGCACACCCTGCACCCTCTCTGACCCCCCAAAAACATCAGTGCTTCTCAGCAACATTGACTTTCACGAGACTCAGCAATTACCCCGGGGGAATTTTGCCCCCAAACTGCCCTTTTCCCTCCCGGGGCCTGTAGTGCCCCTAACTGTCCCGCAGGGGCACAGACCCTCCCGAAGGGATCCCTAGAGACCACTGACCGCTGGGGAAACAGGCTCCTCGGCATCCTTAGGGGCTCTAGAGGCTGCTTCTTAAAAATCCGCAGAAAACAGAGGAGGTGATTTAACTCCCCTTTCTGATAAGCTCCCTGGCTGTCTTTTGCCCAAATACAAAGGTCCTCATTAGCTTTCACTCGGGGCTTTGAACTCCACACAAAACCCTTCCTTCCCCTAACTGCCCGCTGGAGCTGGCGCTGGGGCCCTGCCAGGCCAGCCTGTCAGCATTTCCTTTGTTGTCTATTTTTAAGGTGTTTATAATGGAGCCTTTTTTCTGCTCCAAGCTCACCCCGCATAGGTGAAATCTCAGTCTGGGAGGATGTTCTACAGCTTCCCAAACACCACCAGGCTCTTTTTTTAATGCCTGAGAGTACACTAAGCTACTTTTGAGTACAGCCCATTTTTAGCACTTTTTGGAGGGCCTAGGTCAATCGGGAGTGATGCGAATGCCCCCACGTACTGGCCAGGCAATCGGCAAAGCCCAAGAACAAGGGGGAATGACGCACATTTCTCCCAATGGCCCCAACCCACCTGCAAGCTGCAGTCCACGAAATTATAGGCAAGTTAAACAATTTCAATGCAAAATGCTGTTGTCCCTCAGAGGCAATATTTCAGCTGTCCTGTGGGTCCCAGACTAGCCAAAAAATTTTATTTAGTCCCTAGAGTTGCTGGTCTTCCACCCTAATGATGACAGGCCCAGGACAGGGCTGGCTCCAGGAAGAAGGGGACCCAGAGAGTGTGTTCCCTCCTCCCCTCTGGACAAGGCAGGCATCCAGGGAAACTACAGAGGGGGCCATTCGTCTTCAGTGAGTGTCCCCCCTGCCACCTCTGGGCCCCTCTTTCCTTGGGTGCTAGATCCTGAACTCCAATTCCAAAACCCACGCTATAGCACCCTATCCCAAGAGGATGGGGTCAGATGCCCGCCCCTTATTCCGAGTGCTCCACTCTGGGCCCACACTGATCTCTGCTCCCTGTGCTCAAACACTGGGCCCTGCCTGCTCAGTACAGCTAGGAATCCAGTCCCCTGGCCAAGCACCCTTGCAGGGAGCATGTAGCAGGGAGCAGAGGTCAGCCTGGCCCTACTATACCGTTCCGTGCAACAGCAGACAGGTCACTTCACCGCCCAGGACATCACCTCATTTATCAAGTGAAGGCATCGGGGCCCTAGACCATCTCATACGGTCTCCTGTGCATGCATGTGCATTTTTAAAAAATTATTAACCTACATGAATATCCACCCGGTAGAGACTTTCAGATAGCACCAAAAGACCTGATAAAAAACACCTGGACAGTTTAGAAGAAGCTAAACCTTCTCCCACCCCACATACTCTGGAAGCGCGCGTTTTTCCTGATGCCAGAGCCTCCTCAGCAGAAGAGGCAAAAGCTGAGTGCTGGGGAAGCCAGGACCTCCTGTGTTCTGGGAGTCCCCCAGGTCGTCGAGCCCCGTGTCTGCACACAGCTGGGGAAGCAGGCCTCTCCACTGCCCGTCTGCGATCAATATGATCTATATGATCTATATGATCAATATGGATTGCCACAGTTAAGGACTCTCAAATGCCACACAGTTTGGCCACTACCAGCCAATGCTCTTGAATTCCCTGTGTATCATGTTATCTCTGTTCTCTCATGGAACTCTGCATTGTGTGCAAAGTGATGCAATATTTCCACAGTACCTCCAAGAGACCACTGGGAACTCACAATGTTTTTCTAGAGTTGCACCTACCATATTTTAGGCCAACTCAGGATGGCGAGGAAGATGATGGTCCACAATACAATTAAATTCTTTACTTTATATAACAGGTTTGCTCTAGGCTCACTTTTAATAGAAAGGTGTCTACAGTGTGTGCTTAATGCATTCTGGGATCATAAGTGAATCATTCTATATACAGGCAACTTTTCCTAAACTCATTATTCCATGAAGCAAATGTTCCTACAAGGATAATGGAGCATAATTCAAAGAGTGGCCCGGACTCACTTAACACTCTTGCCAGAGAGAAAAGCAGACAGCCCCCGGCAGCCACGTCACTGCACCGGTGGAGTGCAACCTGTCCACAGAGCTAAGCACATACAAGCCTTAGAATGCTGCATGTTGCGCCAGCATCCGGGACAGAGGTGACTCTCCAGGCAGTGGACTCTTCAGGCTTCTTGCTTCCTTCTGCTGCTGTCCCTCCTCCAGCCCAACTGGCTGGAAGGAAATGGAACATGCAAAACTGTTTGAGTTGTTAGGAAAGACACTAAAGCCATGCACCAATCTGCTGTTTGGAATTCACTCGCCCGTCCCGTACCAAGCTCTCGAAAATATCCCTCCACCAGCACATGCTCACCACGTGGCTCTGGCCCAGCAACAGGGCACTGGGGAGTCAGAATGTCGAACGTGTGGTTTCTACCACCCCAAGGCAGGTAATTGACTCAGTTCAGTGGTTCTCAACGGGGGGCAGTTTTGTCCCACGAGGGATACTTGGTAATGTCTGGGGACGTTTTTGGCGGTCACGGTGGAAAGGGATGCCCCTGGCACCCAGTGGGTGGAGGCCGGGGATGCTGCTAAACATCCTATGAGGCAGAAGGCAGCCGCTCCCTCAGCAAGGTTAAGAACCTGTGCTCTCCACGAGGAGGTGAGGAACATGGACTCAGCTGGGGTCGACGGGCACGGTGTCCCGCACTCTGCAACTAGGTGTCAACTAGGAGACCACGGAAGTTCAGGGATAGCGAAGCCATTAGGGTGGCTGCAGCCACACACTTCATTTCTGGGCCTCAGTTTCCCCTTCTCTGAAATAAGAGTCTTTAGGCTTGTGCCTACAAATGACCCTGGGTGGGGCTGCTTTTGCCCCTTCCTCTCTGAGACATAAAAATCTCCCTCTACTCACACCATTTTAAATTAGGAATATTTGGTGGTGTGATCGTGTATGTTTAAAACCAAACAGAAATTTCCTGTTCCCCTGCACAAAATAAAATTCAAGTTTATAAAAGGGCCTTTAAAATCTCATAATCAAGCCCATTAGCCAAGCAAAATGCTCCACTTTGATTTCGTGGTGTTTAGCTTTCTTTTCTTAGCTCCACTTCATTAGCGGGCTTTTAATGGATCTTCTCCAGCCTGCTTCTTGAAATTGCTGAAAAAGAAAACATACGCTTTTAAAGCACAAGATACAAGAGAAATATCCCTTCCCCTTTAAATATGGAGGCTGGGAGAGAGCAGAGCGCGGGGAGACGCATGGGAACCCAGCTAGCAGGGCCGCGACCAGGTCCGACTGGAGCTTTGGAATCTTCTGCTGCGTTTTTGCTCACTGGCCTCATTGCCAGTGGGCGCACTAATTTCCAGCTCTTTGCTGCTTCAGCGGACCAGATTTTCTTGATTAATAACAAAAGGTTTTGTTGGGATCAGAGCTGTTTCCCACCATCTCTATGCAAACCCCGGCAACACAAACTGTGAACATTAACATTTCAAGGCGCTTCCTATTAAGGATGGCAAGAAAAGCCCCTCTTGGTGGGTAAAATCCATTTTGTTCTCTCTTGTGACATCTGTTCTAACTTTTAAAGCAGAAAGGAAACTAGATAATGCCAGAGAGTCCTTTGATTTACAGTACTTGCCCTTCGGATGCCGCCTGCTCTCTGAAAGCCCGTTGTAGCCTTTCCTTTCTGGACGTGCACGGCACAGACGTGAGGGTCTGCAAATTCCCTTCGCACTGGAGAACTCCAGAAGTAATTCCGAACTTGTCGTTCAAACTTTTAATTGTCTTTTTCATGATTGCTTAATTACATTTTCAATTACTTCTAAACCTCACAAAACTGAGTCTCTTAAACTTCAATTTTTAAAAACACAAAATTTTGATGTTTATTGCTACATATGCTATTACATTTCATCTCTAATTCCCCCCAAAGCTAATTTTGCTTTAGTGGAATGAGGAAATTGAAGCACATTCGGTCAGGCAACTGAAATATGTACACAAATACGGAGGAAATCCTGCAAGTGATAGAATAAAAAAGACAAGAAGAGAAGCCCTGCAGAGGCCCTGTCTCCTCCTACCATCTGTGCTGCAAGCTCTGGGGTCCCTTACATCGGTCATCCCTAAAACAAAGCTGCAGGCAGATTCCAGCCGGTTATCCATTCACTATTCATTCAGGGGTCCATCCGCTCCATATGCATTCAGCCAACTGCTGTGTTAAATCAGGGCCTTCTCCCAGAATTGACATGGTAATGAAGTCATGGTGTTGCTCAGTGAAAAGACCGCCATAGGTATGCCCCGCGCTGACAAATCCACCCTTTCACCCCACTGAGGCCTGAAAATTATCTCATAACATCCCAACATCTGTGCACGGGGTCCTGCCTTTCGGAGCTGGGCATGTTTATCCCTGGCCTCCCTCATGTGGGGCAGGGCAGGCGGGGCCCAGCCACTCCTGGGAGGCAGCCCACCAGCCCCAGGCCCCCTCCCGCTCCTTCCCACAGCCTTTGTGCTCCCAGAGCCGCTTGGCCCAGAAATGCTGATGCCTGGATGCTGCGCACCAGGAATTTCTGTTTGATCATTTTCAGGTGTTAAAGGTGGACCGCGAAGCTAAACTATTTCATGTGCACTTACTGTCAGACAACCTTATAATTAGTCAAGCAAGGAAAGCCAGACAAAAATGGGCAGTGTTGGTGGGGGAAGCAAAAATGGGAGAGAGAAGTTAGGTAATGAATTTTGCTCAGACTCTAGCAAATGGCATTTGCTCAGCTAATAAGTGTATTTGAACTATATTTAAACTCGTCCAAGTCAATAAAATGCTTCTAAGGGGAAGCAGGGGGGTTGGGGGGATTTACAGAAGGGCTACGCCATCTGCAACTTATATGTGTTCTGCCCTGATACAATGATTTCATTTAATTTGATTTGACATTTAAGAGCCCTTTTTGGAAAGAAAAATGAATATTTCTATATTCTATTTGCTATAACCTCACCTGACTCTGCACATAGCTGAGAAGAATAAATGTCACATTCACTGCACTGCAAACAGTTATGGGCCATCCTAGAGAGGTGATCACCATGGTGGGGGGGGGCGGTGTTGGTATACAAGTGGCCCCCAATGAATGCTCACAGAGTGCATGTGCCAGCCGATTTGGGCTTGTTTTGTTTTCTTTCCCTGTGTCCAAATTCAAGTGATGCTTTGGATAAAACGTTCATGACTGCATACGAGATGCATTTCTGGCCAACAGCGGGGATGCACAGAGCGCTCTTTCATTCAGGCGTCCAGGAAGCCCTGCGTCCACGGCAGGGGACAGAGAGCCAGACCAGCATGACCCGAGCTGTTTTCAAGTGCCCCTTTCCCTCTTCCAACACCTTTCAAAGCTTTTGGGTCAAACGGAACGGTTCTGAAATCACAGGACCTGGAAATGCATCCCTGGCAGATATTTTCCATCAGTCGCGCTAGAAAAAGGAGCCCTCTACCTGCTGGCCTTCAGGAGGTGCAGAAAGGGGTGGGAAAAAAAGCAGGAGATGGAGGCGTCAGTGCTGAGTTCACGTCTCAGGGGCCTCGCCAGGAGCACGGTGGTACCTCAGAAATGCCTCCTAAGTGGGTCCCCTCCTGTATTAGTCAGAGTCCTCCAGAGAAACAGAATCAATGGGATATACAGGGGTACTTGAGAGGAGATTTATTACAGGAATTGGCTCACAAGACTACGGAGGCTGAGAAGTGACCCGTCTGCAAGCTGGAGAGCCAGGAGGGCTGGGACCCAAAGGGCTAAAAACTAGGGGCGCCCAGGTGCCACTCCCAGTCTGAGGCCAAAGGCATGAGAATGGGGGCTGGGGGCCCTGGGGTAAGTCCAGGGGTGGGGAACCTTTCCATGTAGGAAGCCGCATAAATTTAGCTGTAATCAAACTTCAATTAGAGTTAAAAAAGTACATTATTTTGTAAAAATCTAACTACTATGTACTTAATAATTTCCAAAAAAATTAAAATTATTTGCTAACTTTAAAGTTAACTAATCTTTTAATGACTTTGTTATGTCTGCTTTTTGTTGGAAAGCATTTGAATATTTGGTTGCAGCATGGAGGTCCCCAGTTTCAGCTGATCCTGTAGATGGGTATCAGCCATTTGTGACCTTAAGGATGTCTTGATTTGGGTTAGGTAGGAGAATGTAGATTTGCAGCAATAAGGTGTTAAAGAGCAAGAAAGTATTTTTCAGGCATGTTGCCAAAGGCGTGGGTATTCTACTGCGTTTTCCCACATTTCAATTGGATCTTTCTGAGCATCAAACAATGACTTTAAAATGTCATCTACTGAGAGCTCAATCAATTCCATTTGTAGTTCTTTAGGTGTCTTGGTGATATCAACTAGGTGAGGCTGAAATGCTAATTGGAGTGTGATGTTATGATTCTCAAAGACAGTGAACCTTTCATTGTGTTCTCTAATTAATAGGTCTGTGACAGTTAAGTTTTCTTCAAATAATTTACATATATCATGCTTCTCATCAGTGACCTTTGCTAACTGAGGAAAATGTTCATCTGAAATTTCCTTTTGAAGAAGTGTTTTGAAAAAAGAAAGCTTTTTTCAAAATGCTTAGATTTTTTGCCACATATCATTTATAGACTTAGTTTCACCTTGCAGAGAAATATTCAAGTCATTTTGCTTTAACATGATATCAGACAGAAATGCTGCATTCCTATAGAAATCTTCTTTCAATAATTCACATTGCTGATTCTGTTCTTCATAAAATATAACTATCTGTTCTCACAGATAAAATTTTGGCTAACACTTGTCCCTGGGATAGCCAATGCATTTTAGAATGATGTCATGTTGCACTTGCACAGATATAGTTAACAATAGCTATAACTTATTGCAAAGTGTCTATTAAAATAGTAGCTTTAGCAAAGATATTTTGCTGATGCAAGATATAATGAAAAGAAATGAGAGCATCTGGATCTGTTAACATTTTTTTTATCTGTGCAATAAACCCTCCATGTTTTCCTGTCATGGAAGGTGCACCGTCTGTACATACACTGGCTAAATTTACCAAATTCAGTCCAACCTCCTGACAATTATCTTGAAAGTTGTTGAAGATATCTATTCCCTATGCATGTTCTGTTCATAAGAGTACCCAAAGTGAGTAACTCTTCATAGCAAAGAAAATCTTCTTTCTGACACCAATGAAGTACAAAACCTGCACCGAGTCAGTAGTTTCAGTTGATTCATCCAAAGCAATTGAATAATATATATTTTCCTTTGAAAGTATTGCATGAAGTTGTTCTGTTAAGTTGAAGGCTAATTCATGCTGCCGATCAGTTACGGTTCTCCTTGAAAGAGGCAGTCATTTGTACTTTGAAACGTTATCAGAGTCTAAGCATCCTGCAACTTGGACAACGCATTCTTTCACAATTTCTACATCACTGAATGGCTTCTCTTTTTTCCCAAGTATATAAGCTACTTTATCAATTGCTTCAGTGGCATTATTTCCAGGTCTTATTGCTGCTTGAAAGAATTTTCTTTGCTTTTGCTTTCCATCTTTTAATTTCTGCAATACAATCTTTCATGTCTCTCTCTAATTTAAAATATTTGTGGTCCTTATGAGTGTTATAATGCTGATGAGCATTGAATTTCTTTAATGTTGATATTGCAGTATCTCAAAGCAAGCAAATCATCTTATCTTTAGAAGAAACAAGATAATACTGCAATTCCCAATCTTCATTAAAAAAATCTGTTTTCTTCCTTCAGTGTTCTCTTGGTCTTCTTTGACATGATGGGATGTTAAGCAGATAGAATTAAAAAATACTGTCGAGCTGTGCAGCTATTCACAAATTCCACTTCAAACAGAAAAACAGTGCACTGTTGTCAAAAGTTGATAACAGACTGGCATATCGACCCCCATAAACTCTTGCCAACCAGCCTCATGCAGCAGTGGTACCAGACAGGTGGGGAAGTCAGAACTAAATCATGAGCATAGCAGCCATCAACTTAGCCCTTATGGCTTAGCAATGTTCTAATTGCGCCGGTCAATCTCAGAGGATTATTTCATTGAAACTTCTTTTATTCTTTGGTAATTTAAATATGTTCATTTTAAAAATAAAAATATAAAAGATGAACAAAAATGTATTAATAAAAATAAAAGGATTTATTCTGTAAAATTTGGATTCAGTCAAAAGGCCACACTTGAGGACCTAGAAGGCCACAGGTTCCCCACCTCTAGGTAAGTCTCACTGTTCAAAGACCTACAAACCAGGAGCTCCAGTGTCCAAGGGCAGGAGAAGATGGGTGCCCCAGCTCATGAAGAAAGAGAAAATTCTCCTTTCCTCCACCTTTTGGTTCTGTCTGGGCCTTCAGTGAATTGGATGATGCCCACACTGGTGGATGCAGATCTTCCTTACTCCGTCTACTGAATCAAATGCTAATCCCTTCCAGAAACGCCCTCACAGACACCCCCAGAAATAATATTTTATGAGCTACCTAGGCATTCCTCAGCCCAGTCAACACACAAAATTAACCACCTCCCTGTCATGACCTGGGCTTGAGCGTCAGCACAGCCCCTCTGAGTAACTGCAGCTTCCTCCTAACTCCCAACTCACCCTCCACCCAGCAGCTCAGCAAGGCTTCTAACACAGTACTCTGCAGACTTGGGAACACACTGTTTACTGATGGAGTTGAACCCCAGAGTCTGACGTCACTGTCTGGGGTGCAGCCTACGCCAAGAACCAGGGTTCTGGGGCACAGATCTGTCTGCTGTGCCTCCCATGCTGCAAAGCCCTGCAGAGACTTCCTGCTGCAGCACCGCCCATGTGCCAGCTCTGCCTGGTCAGAGACCCCCCACCTCTCTGGGCTCACCTCCCCTCCCTCCCCTCCTCTTCAGAGTGCTCAGAACAAGCACCCTGTCCCAGCCCTGCACTTTCAGCCTCCATTTGGCTGAGCCCTTCCCCACAGGGCTGCAGGTCAGTTGTGGATTGAGTCGTTCTCCCCAAAAAGTCATATGTTGAAGTCGTAACCCCCAGGACCTCAGAGTAGGACCTTATTTGGGGACAGGGTTTTCACAGAGGTAATCAAGTTAAGGCAAGGTCCTCAGGGTGGACCCTAATCCACTATGACAGGCGTCCTTATAAGAAGAGGAGATTTGGACACAGGTGCACATAGCAGGAGGTGAAATGAAGAGACACAAGGCGCAGATGGCCATCTATGAGGCAAGGAGAGAAGCCCAGAACAGATTCTGCCCCACAACCGTCAGAAAACAACCTACCCTGCCAATACTTTGATTTCAGACTTCCAGCCTCCAGAACAACGAGACAATAAATTCCTGTTGTTTGAGTGACGCAGTTTGTGGCACTTGGCTTCAGTGGCCCCAGCAAACTTACACAGGATCTGTAGGGCCAGAGGGATCTGCCCATAGGGAGCCCATGCCCCAGCCTGTAACCTGTTCCCTGGGTGCTTGGGAGCACAGAATCCATGCCCAAAGGGCCTGGCCCCACGTGCAGGGCCTGAGCAGTCCTCATCCCTGGGTGGGACCTCCCAGGGGAACCACGCCCCAAGGCCCGAAGGCAGCTCCTGGAGGAGCATGGAGAAGGAGCTCGGCTTTGAGGGTGGTGGTGTCCACAGGCCACCGGAAAGACCCTCCTCGATGGCAGACAGGCCCAGAGGCAGGAGGGACGGGGAGATTCTAGAGCAGGGACCCCATTGTCCACCTGCCTTGGGCCCCACAAGCACCAGGGTGTCCCCCTGGCTCCATCACCACTGTGTCATTCCTCATGGCAACAGCATCAGGGGCAGGGAGGGGCAGGCAACGTCGGTCCTTGCTGTGTCCCCTTCTTGTCCCACGATGAGGAGAAGCTGAGGATCCGGAATAGTATCCTTATTTCTGGATTTTCCCAACCGTCTCCCTCCCCAGGCTTGTTTCCTAATCAAGACTTGGCTGTCAGGCCACAGCCTCGGGCAGCAACCCTTTCTAAAAGCCCTGGGTTCCGACGCTGGTTTGAGGCTCCTTGTGGAGGCCCTCCAAGCACTGCCCAGGGAGTCAGCAAGCATGGGCTGACCCGCCTCCTCAGCATGCAACCCAGGCCCAGGAGGGGCCACCCACTCAGAGCCGTGGCTGGGAGTGGAGGTGCCAAGAAACCACAGGCCTGTGCAGGCCGCGGTGCTTGGGGCTGGGATGGCTCCTCTCCCAGGCTCCGCCGCGGCCCAGGCAGCACTGCCTGACAAGGCCAGGCAGGGCACAGGGCACCGGCAGACTCCACTGCTCCTCCTCCCGGGTCAGGGCGAGAGCTGCCAGCCAGCACGTTGACTCATGGGCAGAAGCCTTCCTCAGTAGCGGCCTCTCCTCTCCGAGCATTGCCCACAGCCGTACCCGCCTCAACTCAGCCTGGGAGGCGCCACAGAAGCAACAACCCGCAGAACAGAACCACGGAGATCAGTGCCAGGACCCATGGGCGTGGCTCCCCTGGGGTGTGGGCACAGGGCACACGCTCACCGCAGCCGTGCCGGAGCTGCCCCGCTGGGCCTTCAAGATGGCAGTGGCGGCTCAGCACATCTGCCCTCCCACCATTTCTGAGGACCTTTCCCCAGCCGCTCCTGCAGCCCAGTCTAGTGCAAGGACCCCAGCCCTTCCTCGGGACCTCATGGACAAGTTTCTCCCATCCCATACCCACTCTCACCAGCTGAAGTCACAGCCAGCCCCGGGGAGCTGGTCGCCCACTGCATCCACCGCACCCCAGACAACCTGGACGAAGACTCCTCAGGTCCCAGGGCCAACGGTCCAAAGGTTCCAAAGTCCCTCAATGTTCTTACCAGATCCTGATTTTTAAAACAATACAAAAACAACCAACCTGGGTCCTGCCTAGAGTCCCTGAGAAGTCTCTTAGGGACACACTTCCCCGCCAGGGTCCAGGGGTCCTTGTCTCTCCTGGTGTCTCCTCCCAGGTGCACTGGGCAGTCCTGCTCCCAGGAAGGCCGGCTGCGAGCAGCCTGTTACTTTCCCAACAGTGCAGGTGTGGTCTGTTAGTCCCTGAGTGATACTACCTGTGAAGAGTGGGCCCAGCCAGCGCCTATGAGGGGAGTGTGCAGGGCACAGCCCTGCCTGCTTCCCTGACAGCTCTGGGCCCAGAGAAGAGCCTGATGCTGACCTTCATCTCTCTCGTGCCCTGCAGGGTCCCAAATGCTCTGGGTGATACATCAGCCGCCTCCTTCCTCCTGAAGTCCTGTTTCCAAAGATGGCCCCACAGTCCCCTTTGTGGGATCAGCATGTGAAGCGGGACTTTGCCCCTGCTCCCATCAAGGGGGGTCCACCCGCACCCCGAATCTGGGCCAGCCGGCGGCTGCTGCGGCTGGTCCAGTCGGGCAGAACCGAGGCAGCGTGGCGGGGCAGCCCCTCCTTCGCCCTCCGGGAAGACGTGTGTCAGGCAGAGACTCCCAGGGTGGACTTAGGGGTGAGGAGCGAGTCCCTGGGGGCAAGAGGGCACATGGGGGCCGCGGGGAAGGCCGCATCAGCAGTGGCTGCTGTTTTGGCCGTGGTGTTTCAGGGCACTCTGTTACACGGTAGTAGACCCTTTAACCATCTTAGCCGGCCTAAAACAGACCTAGGATTCCAGTTTACCAGGGTTTGTGTTTTTGGTTTTTGCCTTCTCCATGTGAGAACCTGCCTACATCACTGCCCACGGCTTCTCCAGAAGTCCAGCTTAAAACAGCCAGTCTGTGCACTGTAGTCTCATTACAAAATCTATTTATCTTCCCTAAATATTCCAGAACAGTAACACTAAAAATATTATCAGTAGTCTTTACACAGCATTCAATTTCCTATTTCTCTGACCTGAGTTTAAAGAAAAAGAAAATTATATATATTATATATATTTATATTTACATATTTTTTATATATATACACACATACACACACATACAGATCATTCTGAAGATCTACCTTTTGGGAAAATGGTGCATAATCATCAGTTTCCTTCTTCCTATCAATATGCCCCGACCTGGGCACTGGGTGCCTTGTGACACCCCTACTCACTCCCCTCGTCCTCCTCACCGGGGGGTCCCAGCCTTTCCTGGTGGTTCCTCCTTCCTACCCAGTGTTATCGGTTGTTTGACAGCACAAGTCACTTCCCTCTTATTCAATCAGAGACCACAATGGTCAGCCAATTGAGTAGGCGCTGTCCAGCAGGGAGGGCGCCCTCCCAAGAACTTCCCCAGCCCTGTCCTCCCCCTCCGTGTCCAGCCACGAGACTGCCCGTTCTGACCTGCTCAGTCTCCCAAAGTCCCTGTACTCTCAGGTATAACCACCTGTCCACTCTCCCCTGGCCCCACCACAAGCGGCCAAGCAGAGACCAGCAGTCACTGGGTCTGTAGAAGGTTTGCGGTACACGGAAAAAGGGACACATCTGTGGCCAGTTACCTTTTTGAAATTCATGGTTTATTAATACTCAGCAAAACCTTTTTAGCACAGTCTACTTTAATCATTGGATGGATGCCCCTCCCTGATCACATACTAAGAAAACCATGCAAGGCATAAATAAACAGTACCTGACCCTGAAGAGGTCACCTTCCAGATATGCCGTGGGGACCTGGACCAGGCAGGACACTGGGACAGGGCAGAGGGGAGCACAGGAGCAGTGGGAGCGTGGGGGGGCCCTGGGAGGGGCAGTTAGCCCCTCATGAATGCACACATGAGCAGGCCCTTGAAGGAGGAGATTTGCCAGGTAAAGAAGGGGGAAGGGGCTGCAGGCAGCAGAACTAGGGGACCCAGAGGCGGGAAGCCTTTGTCTGGAGGAAACAGGAAAGGCCTCGAACAGTGGACTGAGGGTGGGCTGCATGGGGTTGATTTCCCTGGGCGAGTCTATTCCTTAACCCTGGTACTGAACCTGTGCTAAGTGATGCTGACAACTAAAGGCATAGTGGGGTGGCCCGAGGGCCAGGGTGAGGGTTTGAGAGCTGTGAGGCCTTGAATGCAGAATCTAAGGGAGTGTCAAAAAGCTCAATGATCGAGATAAATATTTTAATGCAACATGCAAGAAATCAAAATGAATGCAAAAATCTATGGTGAACAAAAACCAAATTTTTAAATAAACGCAGGATCTTACGTGCATAGAAACAGAGTAGAAGGGTAGTTACCTGGGGTGGAAACAGAGACATGTGGGTCAAAGCAGCAGCAGTTAGCAGGACGAATAAGTCCAAGTATCTAATGAGGATTGTCTTAGTTCATTTTGCATTGCTGTAGAGGAATACCAGAAACTGGGTAATGTATTAAAAAAAAAAAAAGTTTATTTGGCTCACGACTCTGTTGGCTGGAGGATTAGGAGATCTGGTGAAATTCTTAGGCTGCTTCCCCTCGTGGCAGAAGGTGAAGGGGTCTGCGTGTGCAGAGATCACGGGGCGAGAGAGGAAGCGAGGGGGGAAAGTGGGAGGTGTCAGGCTCTTTTTAACAACCAGCTCTCGGGGAGCTAACAGAGGGAGAAATCGCCCACCCCTGCGGGGGGCCGGGGGGCGCATTGATCTCTTCCTGAGGGATCTGCCCCCACAACCCAACACCTTCTAGTAGGCCCCACTTTCAGTGTCAGGGACCAAATTTCCATATGAGATTTGGAGGGAACAAACCAAATAATACCAAGGACTATAGTTAGTAATACTGCATTGTGCACTGGAAATTTACCAAGAGAGTGGATTCAGTTACTCTCCCCACACACACACACTCTGTGAGGAGCTGAATAAGTTGATTTGCTTGACTAATAATCTTTCACTATGTACATGTATATCACAACATCACACTGTATACCTTAAATATAGACAAATTTTTGAAAAGACAAGATTACTATTACTGATATCTCCTTTTGTTTCTCGCTCATTTTCACAGTTCAAATGCAACTTTTTAAGTGTTCACAACTATGGGTATTTGGGCACTTGTTTTAACCAATAATCTCCTTTGTTTTATTTCTAGGGAAAATGAGACAAAGAAAAAGTTCTTTTGTACCAAAATCTCATTCATTCCTATCCGGGTAAACTCTTCTGCCTACAAATTTCTTCCACCTTTTGGAAAATTAAAACATTCTTAACTGAATGCTCAGTTCGGGAGCTGGAAGCGGCCTTCACACCCCACGCTTTGCAACACCCTCTTCCTCTGTTACCTAAGGCAGAGCCCTAGGCCGTGCACGCAGGCGGATGTGTGTGCCTCCTGCCTGAAGCTACGAAGCTATGTCCTGGGCAGGAAGCAGCAATCATGAGGGCGTGGGGCCTCCACCGCTCCCTGAATAAAACCCGGCTTGCCAAAGGAAGGTGAGTGGGGATGAATCTGGTCATTAATGGCATTTTCATAGATTTCAAAGGAAAAGGGAGGAGGAAATTTGAACACCCCAGGACTTTCCTTAAAAGCACAGCCAGAACCGGTCCAGGCAGCCCCGGGACAGGTCCCCGAGGTCAGGGCAGCTGTGCCTGTGCCCTGGTTCCCCTTTGTAACCAACCGACATGGACTTGGTCAAGGTGCCTTCTCTCCTGTCATTACTGACTCCTTCACTTTTCAAGATAATGACCATTTCCGAGGAAGTTTCTTACTCTTGGATCCTAGCCAAGAAGTGAACTTATTTTCCGAGTTTAAGAAAGATTTTCAAATTTCTCCAATTTGAAAGATACAATTTCAACTAATTTTAACCAAAACTTCCCATGACCAACAACATATTTAAATTGTGTGTTTCCATAAAAGTGAATCAGCTCGGCCCCGACCCAAGGACAGCACAGGGAGGGTGGGGGCTGCAGAAAGCCCTGAGATTCGCTGGAGACACAGGGAGAAAGCGCCCGTCTGAGTTCACCAGTGCTCTGGGGACCCCACCGCAGCCCCCATGGCAGGCCACACCTGTGAGCTGATCTGTTTTCAGAACCACTGGCTGACCCGTGCCAGCCAGGAGCCTGGCTGTTCATTCAAAGCCCACAAATGTCTTCTGAAGCAGAACTTAGAGAGAGAAGTTCAAAGGGAGGGGCTCCTCTCTTCCCTGACCCTGAAAGAGACCCAACTGTAGAGATTTAGACAAAAGTCACAGAACGAGAGAACAAAAGGTCACACTTGGTTTCTATGGTGTGGCCGACTTGCCTCAAGTCAAGAAATCTGCACTGGACTCCTACAACACACCTGCTGGATTCCTGAGGTCGACTCTGAGCCTCAGGATCGTCACTGGGACCAGAGGTGGGGCTGATAGTGTCCCGGCGTGCCCTCCCTCCCATCTCCTGCACACTGTGATCCTGGTTCCCCAAACCTTCATCCCCTTTGCTCCCGCCAAGGTACGCCCGACGCAGGTTCCAGCGACGTCCCTGCAGAGGGAATCTTACCTGCCACCCACTAGCTTCAAAATCGCCACTGAGCACCGCCCCCAAGCGCTTACCTGCAGGAAGCACCCAGCCCACAAGGTCAGCTCCCACTCCCGAGCCCTTTGGGGTCTCACTCAGGCCGAGCCTGAGGTCCTGCCTTAACGCTTGTGGTAGGTGACTGGGCTCTTCAGTGCCCCCTCCCTGTGCCCCCTGCCCTTTCTCTCTGCTTGAACACCCTACCTAGCACTCAAACTGCCGAATCACAGTACCCACCTCCAAAACCTGTTGTGGGTGAGGAGGACATAAGGTACCCCCTGACAGTCCCAGGCACGGTAAGTATTATCCACTTACCTGTCACCGTTATAATAATTATTACTGGGATTTCCCACCACACCTACCCCCTCCTAAGACCCACCTCTCCCATGCCCCGTGCTCCCCAAGTTGGGCCAGGCCCCTGCTCTGGGCTTCCTGGCACCCCGGCTCACCTTACGCCTTAGAACTTGTCATATTGCGTTGCCAGGTATGTACATGTCATCTGCCTCACCAGCAAGCCTGTATCTTTCATCTCCGTTTCCTATGCTGCTCTCCTAGTGGTTGCCACAGCATGGATGTTCAAGTTTAGGGAAGGAAGGAAAAAGGGAAAGGAGGGAAGGAGGGAAGGAGGGAAGGAGGAAGGGAGGGAGAGAGGAAGAGATCTATCCCATAGTGGGCACACAGAGATTAGTTTACTGTCGGCTTCTTCCTAAAGACATTTGATGATGACGTTAACTCAGCAGCCCGTTCTCCTAGGCTCAGAGGCTCCGATTATCGCAATTACTGTTTGTCCAGCCTGCACCCTCTCTGCTCCAGCTTTCACTCGCCCCGTGCACCCTCCACCAAAAGAGAATCTGTTACTGCCATCCGCACCGCCTCGCTGCACTGCTCTAAACCTCTCCATCCACCCAGAACACTGACTATTTCACTGCAACGTGGTCCTGACAATTCCCACTAACTTGTTCAGGAAACGGAAGAGCTCAGTTTTCTCTGTAAGCAATGTCGTATGCATACCCTTCAGAAGAAAGGCTGGGGTGTGAACTTCCCAGCCACCGTTCAACTTGGCCTCTTCACTTCATAGCCAAGCTTGTTTTCTTTCAATCTGTTAGGAATAGTGACATGGGCCAAAACTACCTGGAGATGTGGCATTATGAGGACCACCCTGCCACTTTGCTTTCCTTGGGTTGAAGGGGCGCTGGGCAGTTGGTTCAGAGAAGGACATGAGCAGGCTAACACCTTTCATAATCCTTGATGACCCCTTGGAGATGTGCATCGATCACCCCTGACCTTTCCCTCAATTAAATAACCTCTATTTCCTTAATCTTTCCTCAAAAGGATCATTAACTCAGCAAGTGGGCAAAAAATGTTCATAGCGTTAGAGAAGGCAAGGAGGAAGCTGGCTCCCTTTTTAGCGGCGAAAGATACAGCAGGATTTGTGGGCAGGGCTGTTTTATAGGTGGAAGGAGGAGCTAAACATTAACATTTTCATTTAAGTGCAAATTTCAGTGGCACAATGGCTCCTGGGACAAATTCTCCACTTCCTGGTCAACCACTAACTAGCTCTGAAAACATTAGTTTTCATTAGATGATAAATCAGAAATTTCAGGGCATATTAGGCATGCTACCCAGGAATAAACTTCTTAAGGAGTGACATTAAAACTAATGAAAAGGAAAATGTGCTTCCTCCTCCATTCTGAAATATTTAAAACTAAGAACAGCGATGATAGGGTATTTCCGAAAGCGCAACACCTTTGGACAACACAGCAGCAGAAGATATCTACAGCAGCTCAGTCATCCCGACAATTCCCACGGTACTTGTGTCCCAGGCAGGTTGCATTTCTGTCTTGCCTTGGGAAAGGAGTAAGCCAAGAGCCAGAATGAAAAACTAACTTCTACATCCTTCGCTCTTACAAAGTTAATTGACTAAAGCAACAAGGCACTAGCTCATGTGTGCACTTTTCTCTCCTGTTTCTGAGGCACCACCAGTTCGGAGTGGTTGTGTGCTCTACCATGCCCAGCCCCGCTGTTGGCCAAAGGCACAAGTGCCAGCAAATCTGGCGGCCAAGCTCTGGCTTTCTCAAGCCCAACGTAGAGTCTTCTAGAGGCAGAAAATCTGCATCCATGAAATAAGTCCATCCAAATATGACATCCGTCTTCACTCTAGAGAAAGGGGTGTTAAGTTCAGGTCTTCTTGTTTCTTAAGATGTCATGGATGTCATGGAATCAGTTATGTGTCTTTTATTCACTATCACTATATTTCTGATGAGAATAACTTCATTCAATGAACATGAGCTAGAACCTTCATATGCTCGTCCTGGTGCGAGGTGCTGGGAAACAACAGTGAACAGGAGACGTTGAGTGGTTGAGGGGAAGCAGAAATATCCACAAATGGGTGCCAAATACCGGCCCTGAGCTCGCCCCTGAGTGTTCCTCATGCCCTTCCAGGAGTCAGTGCGAGCAGGGTACAGCCAGAAGGAGCAAGCGGCCCCTGCTAAGTGGAAGACTGGGCCACAGAACGCCTCGTACACTTAGTCTTACATGAGAGAACCGCCCGGCTAGACTAGGGCTGGGAAGGGTGAGATACTCTGACCCGTCTGGAGGATGGAGCAGCGAGCTCAGGCTGCAGGGATGAGGTGGGGGTGAGGGCAGCTGTCCTAAAGAGCTGACGACCACCAAGGGTGCAAAACTCATAGCCGAGTCTCTAAAAAACTACTCTAGTGGCAGATGAAGAAGAGCATAGGAAAGAGTGATCGCATCACTCGCTCACTGTTCCTCGGGAGCAGCGCACAGTGCCAGGCAGAGTAGGGACAGGAAACTGCCTTGGAAATGGCCCCTAATCTGGTTAAATCCATTTGGTGGCAGGGATCGGCCACAGAGAGACCCCGGGAAGACATCCAGGGGAAGGGGAAGGATCTCCTTTCCTGGAGACATGCGGGAAGAGAATCCAATTCATAGCTACTCACAAATCATCGGCTCTGTGATGGTCGCTGTAGGGATGAGAGATGAAAGAGAAAATGCGTCTGATCTCCCAGGCATCCCAGCAGTCCGGTCGGGAAGGTGCAAGACTCCACAGGTGACTCTGCCATGGAACAAAAGGTAACAGCAACGGGACAGGTGTCGGGTGAGGATGCACATGTCTGAGGGCAAAAAGGAAGACCTGTGGAAGAGGAAAATGAAGACGGAGAGGAAATCCCAGGGGCAGAAGGAGGGAGGAGGCACCCAGGGCCCCTGAGCATGTGGGGACAGGCAGGGAACCAATGGATCCTGTGGACCTGAGAGGTGATAACTGGATCAGGGCTCCGAGCCAGACCTGCAGCCAGGGCGCAGAAGTCCGACCTACACTCTTCTGTGAGAGCTGCGGAAGAGCTGGGACCAGGACAAGACAGGAGCCCAGCTCACCAGAAGAAAACTAGTCTAGCCTCATCTGTGCAAAAGACACTGGCCAGCAGACAGCAGGAGCTCCAGAACTCGCAACTATGGTCTCACATGACCACAGGGCTGCTGACTGCCAGCCCTTAGGTCTAATTCTACTTACTGCTAACTGCACAGCTGCAAAAGTCGGTCTATAAATGGTGCACACAGACAGTGGTGACACAACAGGGCACTGTCAGCTCTAGTCACTGATCGTTATGACAATTTTGCATGATGTTTATGCTCAGTTGCAACACGTCAATAAAAACTCTTCACAATTCCGTGGGATGCGCGTGCCATGTTGTGCTCACCCAGATTTGTCTCCCCACGTGGCACGTGCTGCAGTGAATGGAAATTTCCCCTTTGCCCAAGAACTGGGCAAAAACTGAAGAAAAAGGGAGCCATCTTCCCCAATTCTAAGAAAACCTCCAACACTTGGGGTTAGAAGCTTTTCCAAACCCCGTTTCCCCCTCCCACTCCCAACCCCCAGGCAGCCCCTGAAAGAAGAGGAGGGTGCAAGTCAGAGGAAGGTGCTCCTGGGGAGGCCCCCCACCCCCAGGAAGAGCAGCTCCGAGGGCATCGGGCATCGCTCCTGGGGACCAGGGCTGCCCGGGGCAGTGGGGAGTGGCAGGCGCCCCCCTCGTCAGCGGCTCGGCCCGTCCTCTCAGCACACCAGACTTCTGTTTCTCAACCGCAATTTTAAAAACAGCACAAAGTGGCCTTTAGGGCTTCTTTTTGGCAATAACATTTCATGAGTCTGCAAACATGACAAATTCAGTGTCCTAGTCTGATAAACAACAAGCGTCACCCCTAGAATTCTGGACAGCGTCCACCTCACAGGTCCTGGACTTTCACCTGCACCTCCTGCTGCCAGTTAGGCCCTGTTGGAGTCATCTCCTAATCCGATCAGGTGCCGCTCCAGGCCCCCGGGACCAGGCAGGGGCAGACTGGCCTTTAGGTGGAACCTGGATAGACATGCAGCCCCCTCTTCTTCCAGAGGCTGGCTCTGGCTTTGTCCCAGTGGGTTGGTTGACATTTGATATCAAGCTATGGGTAACAGACTCTATTTCCTCTAAGTGTGCCTCCAGGACACGATGTCCCCATCGGTGGCTCTGGCATGCCTATGCTGATGTCTGAGTGTCCAGGAGAAGGCTGCCAGAGGGGCTGGACTGGACCTCTGCCCACCTTCCCATCTGGGGTCCAGGGCTCCCACACTCAGGCCAGCAACACAGTCCCCTGGAGGTTTTGTCAGAGCAGCTCAGCAGCCCAGGCTGGGCCTGAGACTTTGCATTTGTGACGAGTTCCCAGGTGATGCTGAAGTGCTGGACCACACTTGAGAACCACCTTTCTCAAGCATCGAGAAAACAGGTAGTTCTGGCCCCTGGCACTGCTCCACCTGCTGTGTCTGCGATGAAGGCCCCCTGGCCCAGGCCACCGACGTCCCTCTGTTGAAGGAGCTCACAGAAAGTGGCGGCAAGCAGCCCGCCGAGCGCAGGCCAGGCTCTCGTGGAAGGGGCCCAGGCAGGGCATGTAGCCTGGGGACTAGGGCAGATTTCAGAGGAAGTGACATCTGAGACCTGAAGGACAAAGAAGGCTCGGCCAAGCAACAAAGGGGAGGATGAAGGGTGTTCCGGGGAGAGGGACGGGCATGAGCGAGCACCTGCCCTTTGTTTCCTGGGGGTGGCAGGGATAGATGGCTGAAGCAGCACAGGGGAGGGCGGGGGATAGGAGTTGAGGCTGGAGAGTGGTCCGGGCCCATCCTGCCAGGCCTCAGGCCAGTCAAGGAGTCAGGACATCATCCGGACAGTGGGCTGAGAGTTGTACTGCCCGCTGTCAGCAGGTGGGGCTGGCCGGGCACAGAGGGGCAGGGCTGACAGCCCCAGGGACAGCCCCGGGGACCTGGGATTGAGGGGTAGGGAGGATATTGAGGGAGAAAATTCAGAGGTGGCTATTCTTTTTTTCAGAAGCAAACTCAAAGACGGTATTATTAATTAAAAAGTAAACAGTAAAATAAAACTCTGACCGTGTGGATCCCACACTTCTAAAAAAGTAATCAATTACTAACTTTCTCTTGCTCCCTACAGCATCAAATAACATTTGGTGTCCCTCCACAGTGGCCCAAATCCATCTGTAGATGGTTACGCACGTCTGTGTTTAGCTTTGCACGTCTTGTACTTCCATGCTGGATCTGCATTTCTCAACTTTTCCTTCTCCCTGGGATCCCTTGCTCAACCACTTTTCCACATTCACCTGGACTTCTCAGTATCCCACTCTCGCTGATTTGGGGGGCACTGGCCAGTGAATGGACTCTGATGCAGAGAATTTTTCATTACAGCCAACTTTTCAAATGCATCTTCATTCCTTCAGTCCCTGCGTGCTCTGTGCCAGGGGGTCTCGTGTTAGGAGAACTGGATGCAAAGCGTGAACTAGCCTTGTTTGGGGAGCTTATCATACAAGAACGTTCCAAGGTCTGTAGATGCTGTTCAGAGGACCAGTGCAGGTTGGTGGGGAGAGCACCACTGAGGAAGGGCACCCAACCCGTCTGCCTTCGTGGTGAACCCTGAGCCCAAGGTTAGACCTTCCCCCAAAACATCGCCACTTGCAAATCTCTATTTCTCATTCTTTACTCCCACACCCTTAAAATACTCAGTGCAGAGTCAAGACATTTAAAAACAAAAAACAAAACCACCATTAAAAAAACCCCAAACTCTTCCAACCTTCAAGCTCCACCTTCTGACCTAAAAAGCAAAATCTTTCTAAATCAGAACAAGCTACTTCAGCGGGAGAAAACTCCAAACTCTAAAAGGCGAGGAATCCGGCGTCTGTTCTCTACCACGTGAACACCAAATACCAAGAAACCATCCCAGACGGGGAGGCCAGCCCGCACCAGCTGCTTCAAAGAAGCTGCTGTCTCCCGAAGGCTTAGCACAGTGACCCCAGAAACTCGGAGGGGAAGCGGGGAGCTCCAGCGAGCTCGCGTTCCAAGCCCAGTGCCAGAACGGCCCTCGCCGCAGCATTCACGACATTAAAATCCCATTTTCGGAGGCTGCCAAGTGTCAGCGGCCGGCCTGTCCTTTTTAAATAGCCATACTTTCATGCAGCTGAAAAAGAAAAAGAAAAGAAGGGGAAAGTTCACTAAACTCAAAAATTTGGAATAAACTGTACCTCTCCCCCCAGATAAATAAAACTGGCACAGCCCTAGTGGCAAAGACTTCAAACAAACAGAGCTGCTTCCTCCTTGGCTCCGAGGTGTCTTTGAGCTGAGGAGACACGTCCATCAGCGGCTCTCCACGTAGAAGCCCACGGCCCAGCGTTTCCGTCTCCGCTCTGTCTGGGCCACCTTCGGGGCAACAGCTCCCACTGCAGCCCCAGGGGAGAGTGGCTTTTTCAGCCTGGTCCTCTCATCCTCCAGTTCGGGAGTTTGGAGATCTGAGCTCTTTTCTTTTCTTTGGCATGTTTAATTTACAATGATTATGCTCAACAGTGTGAATGTTTACCATATGTTGGTTGTGTGGCAAAATACTCTGGCTCCCATAAAAAGTCAGGTCACTGAGTCACGCTGAGTCACACAGGGAGAGAAATCTTGGGGAAATCTTGGGGGAGGTCGTCAGCAGCAGCTGGGGCAGGCACGGTGCCCTCGTGGCCTCCTGGAGGGACATGGGAGGGGGAGGCAGGGCTGAGAGGTAGACCTCGTTGGAGTCCCCAGTTGCTGGAGCACAGCGGTGCTCACGGAACAGCAGAGCCGCGTTGAGGTTCCATTTGCCAGAACTTTGCTTACACTGGAGAGGAAGCAGGGATGGAGCCCGGGCAATGAACAGGAGCGGGGAAACTTGTGGACAGAACAGTATTCAATAAAATCGCAAAGCAGAACTCAGTCACCATCGAAACACAAAGATTGCTTCAGCTTAGTGTTCATTAGTCCTTCATTTTCTCCAACACTACCCCATTTAGGTTCAAAAGTGAACACGCGAGTTTATTTTGATGATAAATATCGTGGTTTTAAATGGAATACGGGTACGCGCAGCCGGTGAAATCCTACAGCTCCGGCAACGTCCCCCAAAGTTAGAAGCTGCCTGCTATCACGACACGGCCACTTCCAATCACCACATGGCCATGACTAGCGATAAGCGCAGACGCGAGCACAGGCTGCACGCCGCCGTGGCGGTGGGCTGGAGGACACAGGTTCCAAAGTCGCATTTCCACCTCTGCGCTCAGCTCAGGGTCTGGGGCGTGTTGCTTAAAGCATGATCCGAGGAGCGCCCAGGAATCCTGTGGAAAATCTAAATTCCTTGGGCCTCCTGCCCACTCCGCCCCAGATTCTTATGGGAGAGACAGGGCGGGGCGGAGGGGCGCGGATCCATATTTTCCAGGAGGCTCTGCACCATTCTCGTCAGGCTTTCCCCAGCGGTGCTTTCAAGAACAAAACAGCCAAGTCCCACTACCGCCCCGGCGGCTGTCAACGCCGAACAGACGTGGAAATGCCGTTTATGAGTTTTCCTAGTCTGTCCCATACGAGCATAACTTTCCACACTATTTTCCCCATACGGGACTGAAAAACAGGAGCCAGGAGATGAAAGAAGCAGAGGGAGCCGGACTGGCCATTGTGACTTTGCTCCCTGGTGTCTCAGGGGCTCTGTGACCTCGGACGTGTTGCTCAGCCTCTCTGAGTCGGTTTCCCTAGCGCCATGGTGAGGACTGAGTGCGCAGCCTGGCCCTCTCCTCCTCCCCTGCTGTCAACTCCAGTCGCCGTGAACAGGGAGGGAATAAACGTCATTCCTCTGAGCATCATCACTCCATGAAGGGGGTTGGGTGGGATCTCTCGAGGTGGAAATTGAAAAACTACTCAAACTGTCCGAAGAACTTCTAGATTAGCCAAACATCGCCAGAGCAGTGTTCTTTTGTGTCCCACGTGTTACGCAATCATCATAGTACATAGTGTGACAACACACAGGTACTGCGTCTGGCCCGAGGACGGAGGCTCAGACACAGGCTGCAGGAGTAACCCTTGAGTAACTCTCCGCCCCAGGCCTGGCTCCCGAGGAGAAGTGACCGTTCTGAATTAGCACCTCTTGTTCCCCGCACCTCTTCAGAGTTTTCTACATGTTGAAACAACGGGTAGCGTCGTGGTACGTATTTTAACACTCTGTGCACACCAGCATCGTGTTACACATGCTTCTGCAACCGGCTGTTTTTCTCCCATCTTTGCTTTTTATCTCCTTCCATTTTGCTATGTTCCCTTCTGATCCACTCACTTCCACTGCTCTATCTTAACCCACTGGAGGACTCTACCCAGTTTATTCATCCCCTCTCCTATAGATGTATATTTTGGCCATTTTCATAATTACAGACAAATGCTGAAGTAAATACATGCATGTGTTTATTTGAGTGCAATCGTGGAGTCTGGGATGGACACATCTCTCTCGCTACTCAGAATGTCATCCTGCGTCCAACGTGGTGGGATCGACGCCCACGCCCACTAGCAGTATTTGAGAATTCCTACCACTGCACATCCCCACCAGATTTGGCATTGCCAGACTTTTTAATTTTTGCCAAACTCATGGGTAGTTTGCATCACTGTAAGCCAAGCCCTTTCAATGGCCTATGAGGCCTTATACCAACACCATCTGGCTGCCATAATTCCAACCCCGCCCCTGCTCTACCCTACCACCCCTCTTTACATTTGTTCCTTATTCCCTCCCTGGACTTGCCACACTCCTGCCACACCAGCCTCCTTCATGTCCCTCGTGTGCACCAGGTGCTCACGCCTTGGAACTTCTGTGCTGGTCGTTCCCCCTTCCACAGATGCTGTTCCCTGGACACTGTCATGGTTCTCTCCTGGCTGTCTTCAAGTCTCTGCTCAAATGTCACCTTCTCAACTCAGCCTACCAGGGCCACGTTCATCAGAATTGCGCCCCATCCTTGCTCCTGGCATTTCGCATCCCCTCCCTGCCTTACTGCCACAGCCTCGATCACCTTCTACACCCTGTGTGATTCACTCACCAGCTGCTTCTTTGTCTCTCCCAAGGATGTAATGACCTGGTGGTGAGGGACTTTTGTCAGTTTACTGATGTTTCTTAAGTTCCTAGGAGAGTGCTTGGCACATAGTAGGTGTTCAGTAGGTATTTAATTGAAAACATGGATGGATGGACAGATGGATGGATGGATGGACAGACAGATGGATGGATGGATGGATGCCTTCGAGCCCCATTTGAGCTACCATCCAGACTGCCTGCAATTTCTGAGCTTTGAAAACCTGTCCTCTTTTCTAGCCTAAAGAAAGATCTGATTCCACATAAGCCTGTGACTTCCCCCGTTAAAACCAACTTTGTTGTTTTACTACTGACATGTTTTCATCAGATATGTTTGCATGTTCATTAACTCATGTAAACATTAATAAAAGGACTATGAAAACAGCTTCCTACATGTTTCATCTTGCTTTCATTCGGGAATAATTAGATGAACACAACACCCTACATACCGATGGGGCAGTCCCCTTTACTGTGCTTCCAGATGACATTCCTCTCTGGGAATACACCCAAAGCCAGATTTCTACACCCTCTCTACTCCCAATCCACTCTGCCTTTTGACTAATTCAGGGGTCCTCAAATAAGACAAAGCTTCGAAGCCTCTCCCTGGAACACGGTGGCCAATCACGTGCATTCTCACCCCACATGCCCGAGGCCTCCTTCTCATCTGTAAAAGTGTTTTGGAAGAGAGGGGAGGAGGGAAAGGCAAAAACCCACCTAACGGGTACAACGAACACTATTTAGGTGATGGGCGTATTTACAGCCCTGACTCAAGCCATGTATCAAAAACATCTGTACCCGCTTAATATTTTTGAAATAAAAACGATTTATTATTGAAGAAAGAAAGTGCTTTGCAAAGTGTAAGAGAATATTCAAAAATGGTTATTTCCTCCTTCGCTGCACCCTTGTCACAACAATTCACCTATTTGGAGGGGAACACTCAATGCTGCTGAATGTGACAGTGGCTTCTTGGTCCTGTTCACCCTACCCAAGTGGAGCATGCCATCCTTCAAGTTCTCACTACGTCCGCTTGCACAGGAAACCACCCTGAATCACGCATGAGTGTCCTCACAGCAGCAAAGGAGCCTGCATACTGAAGGTCGCTGTGGAAGGGATGGCCGGCAGTCTCTAGGTCAGGGCTATTTTCCTCCTGGCATCCTACCAGGCTAGATCTCCAGCCTCCTTCACCTTAGATATGGTCACGTTCTGAGTTCTAACCAGGGCTTCTCAACCAGGGGGGAATTTTGGCTCCCCAGGGGACAACCAGCAATGTCTGGAGACACTGTTGGTTGTCACAGCTGGAGGAGAAAGGAGGGTTCTGTTGGAACCTAGTAAGTCTCAGAAGCCAGGGAACGTCCTGGGCAATGATCCACAATGGGCAGCAAAGCCCCACACAACAAAACATACCATTCACAGGCTTTGTGGCTCTTTGGCCAGCTCAAGGTGTCCCTGGTCTGAAACCCTGCACTAATCATCAAGAGACCTGGTTCCAACCAATGGAATGTGAGCTAATGGTTGTCAGCCAATTCCAGTCTGGTCCATAAAAACCACCCCACCATATTCTCCAAGCTCTTTCCTCTCCTTCAGGCTTGGTGGGGGTGAGCCCAGACATTTTGGAAGCCAAGCATTGAATATGGTACAGCCACTAAAGTGGGAAGAGTCTGCATCCCTAAGTTGCTGCTTGGATGACAGCTATCTACCCATCATTTAACACCCATTTTGAACTTTGAGTGAGAAATAAATTTCTAGCATGATGGAGTTCTGGGCTTGTTCAATGAAGTAGTTGCTTTGTGAACTCAATCACAGATACTTTTACATGCTTTTTTCAGTAGGTTCTCCTGTGTGGGGGCTATGCTTTAGCCAGTCTCAGGAAGAGCAGACATCACCTGGGGGACATCTGGAGCAGCCAGTCCCATTTCACATGGGAGACAAAACTTCAGGGAGTATTTCCCTAGAAATCAATTTATAACTGATACAACAAGCTGGTTTATGCACAGACATGGAAGGGGTCTGTGAGCCTGCCTACGTCTATGAGGAACTTTTGAAATTGGGCCTTTTTCACTAAGATCTCTAAAGTTTACCTCTGGCGATTCTAGTCCTATAGGACTCAAATTAGAATTTCTATACTCGACATTCTGCAAGTTTAGTTAAAGATGTCTTCTCCCACCCAGTTATCTTAACCGGTCAGAGCTTTGTAAAAATAAATACAAGTTCCTATTTCTTTACAGACTTATTAGATGTGTCAATCATAGTGATCATTTACTGAGGAGCTCGCTAGATTTAGCAGATAAAATATAGAGACGTACTTACACTTAAAAATGACTCATTGCCCATCTGAAACTTACATTTAAATAGGTGTCCTGCATGTTAGCAGGCAAGCCTATTCACTGAGCACTTATATTTTCCCAGGTATTACGTGTGCGTGTGCGGGACCTCGAATGCTAAAAACGACACTCAGAGAGAAGCCCTGTTATCACCTTCACTTTCAAAGGAGGCCAGAGAATGCGAACACCAGGTCCTTTCCCTGGGTCCCATCCCACCTGCTGTAGTGCACTGCTAGGATCCCAAAGCAGGCTCACTCCAAAGCTCCGACTCTTCTCACCTGGTCCAATGCACAGAAGACTGCCTAGAGGCAGGAGGTACTTCGGGAATGTTCTCAACTTCACCATCAGCCCTTTGAACCCTACAGAGAGCATGGTCTTTCTTTCCCAAGGGCAATCACCAGAACATAATAGCTGCAAAGGAACCTGAAGATGTCGTGAGAATGGTTAAGAATATTTTGTTCCAAACTTTCATGTTTTAGAACTATAGGAAAATACCCATGGCAAATATTTCCTTTTTTAAAAGCTAGCATTTCTCCTGGAGATAATTAAATGGATGTGATACACTTTCAGAAAGTCTTAAGAGGTAACTCAGTGCAAAGATTAGGAGCACAGACTTAGAAGTAAGACAGGCCTGGGCTGGGACTCTGATTCCACCATCTCCCGGCTATACGAACATGGGCAGGCTCCTGGGCACCCTTCATACCAGCAGTTTAGTGGCCTGTAAAATGGGAAGGAGCAGTCTCCGTCAGAGGGTTCTGTGAGAGTCTAGTGGGGGGATGTTGCCCTCCCTTTACAGATGGGACCCCTGGGGCACAGGGTGAGTCACTTGAGGACACATTGCCAACAAGGGGTACAGAGGCTCCCAAAACAGGAAGGAATAAAGGGCTGGGGAGGAGTCAAGAGCTTCGGCTCTGGGAGTTGGGTGGAGCCCTCAGCTCCAACCTCCCCATGCACCCAACCCCCACAACAGCAGCAGCAGCCAAAGAACCGCAGCACGTGTTCTCAAGAGGTTGGCCCTTCTACACTTCTGCCACAGCTCCTCCCTGGAAACGTGGGGCTCGTGACTTAGAAGCAGGACTTGAGGAGGAGGAAGTACATCCGCCCACTCCTGACTGCTTCCTCGGGATCAGACATGGCCACACTGGGATGGTGGCACTGGGGAAGAGCCGTCCCAGGAGTCTTTGGAAGTAAAGTCAACAAGGCAATGGGACAGAAGGCCTGTCCCTAACTGTGAAACATCACTGCCCCACGCTCAAACTCTTCACGTTGTATTTTTAAAATGTTGAAATGTTGAAATCACCTTAAAACCTTAAAATCAAGGTTTTAAGGTGTTAAAACACAGAGAAGTGTTGCCTCTAAGATGTTTCCATGGTATCGTTTCTGCAGCGTCTGGAGGCATCAGATGCTCTCACGGCCTTCATGGGAAACTGTGAGCCACAGGCAGCCACCTCTCAACAGCTTGGCTTCCCGTCCTCTCCGAGGCCCCCAAGTTCGTAGAGCCATTCATAGTATGTTTTGGTTCAAAACATACAATCATCACATAGACATGTACAGATGTATATTGGGGGAAAGTTGGTAGGAATTCTCATTGGCTAAAAAAGATCCACAGTATATACCTGAGTACATACTAGACACAAAATATCAACTAAAACCCGTATTTCTTTTATAATTAAGGCACTTTTGTTGGATGTAGGGACACGTTTATTTTATGCACTATAAATCATTTGTTGTTCTGAGACTTTTGGGGGGAAACAAAGCCCAAATAAATTATCAACCATTACAGCTACAACGAATGAACAAAATTATACCTAGAAACTTTGATTTTCCCCCCAGCTTCTCTGCAGGAGGGCACTGTAGTTAGCAATGTGACAAACCAGCCCAAAACTTGGTGGTTTAAGATAACAATTTATTCTCCTCCAGCCCAGCGGCCGGGCTCCAGCAGGCACTCGCGCTCGGGTCAGTCTCCGGTGCGTGTGCTCAGTTGGTGGGTGGGGCTGAGCTCATCTTCCTGGGCAGGACGTCCAGGGGGCTCCCTTTACTCACGGTCAGTGCTCGCTGGTCTGGGGCTGGCCCCTCCTTTAGCCCTTGCTGGACGTCCTCACAGCACGGTAGCCTCGGAGAGGTCTGGATTTGCTACACAACAATTGTAATAGAGAAGCCAAAAACCAAAAACTTTCAGACAGTAACTGTCCCACTCTAACCAAACACCACTGAGAAAAACTATGCCCCAACTCCACCCCTGTCAGCAAAGGCCGAGTGGAGAGCTAGACTCAACCCCCACCCCGGGCCAGCCACCCTGTATAGTAGGGTGGTGTCAGGGAAGGCAGAGCAGGGAGCAGACATTCGTCCCTGCTAGTGGGACACGAGCTCTCTCAACACAGCATCAACACAGGCTACAAGTTTACCCCACCTAGGGGTAACCAGGCACTGCTCTCTCTCCACTGTGTTGGTCTCAGAGAAAGTGGAGTGAGAACCAGGGCATTTGCCACCTTCTAGTGGTAAGAGACCTTCTCCCCTCCAGTGTCAGTGCGGACAGGTGGGGAGAAGGAAAGAGGTGCCTGCCCCTCCCAGCCAGGGTAGCCTCAGCAGAGGCCTGCTGTAATAGAAGACTTAAATAAGCTCCAGAGTCTCACACTTTAACCCCGAAAATGTCTAGGTAAAATCACTTGCCATTCCAAGAATCAGGAAAAGCTCAAATGGAATGGAAAAGACAACCAACAGTGGCCAACACCAAGTTGACATGGATGCCAGAATTATCTGGCAAGGATTCTACAGGAGCCACTGCAAAAATCTTTCCAGCAGTAATTACCAACGTGCTCAAAAAAAAAAAAAGATGAAAAAACAGAAAATTTTAGCACAGAAATAAAATATATAAAGAAGAACCAAGAGGAATTTTTAGAAATGAAAAATACAATAACCAAAGTAAAACCTCAAAAGCAAAGTGGAGAGGGCAGAGAAAAGTGTCAGTGAACTTGAAATACAACAACAGAAATTATCCAATTGGGGCAACAGAGAGAAAACAGATCTTTTAAAAAATGGACAGAGCCTCAGGCACGTGTGTGACTATAACAAAAGATCTCACGTTAGTGTCATCATAGTCTCCAAGGGGAAGACAAGGAGGCCAGGGCTGAAAAAGTATGGGAAGAAAAAATGGCCGCAAATGTCCAGAGTTTGGCAAACGAAGCTGAAAGAACCTCAAACAGAGAACCTCAAGAACCTTAAAACCTAAAGAAATCCATGCCAAGCTATATCATAGGCCAACTTCTGAAAACCAAAGGCAAAGAAAGCAGAGAGAGAGAAACAACACCTTACCTGCAGGAAAAAGGAATCTGAATGACAGAGGATGTCTCCTGAGAAATTATGATGGAAGAAAGGATGGGCCACACAGAACATGCCAAGTGCTGAAAGAAAACAACTGTCAATCCAGATGTTTTTCTTTTTCTTTTTTCTTTTTTTTTTTTTTTTTTTTGAGACAAGCACTATGTGGCCCAGGCTGGCCTTGAACTCCTGGCTTCCAGTAGTCCTCCTGTCTCAGTCCCCCCAGTAGCTGGAACCACAGGCTCTCAACACTGCTCAACTCAACCTAGAATTGTATATCCAGCAAAAATATCCTTCAGGACTGAGGGGAAAAACAAGTTTTCAGATGCAGGAAAACCAAGAGAACATGTCGCTAACAAACCTACCCTAAAAGAATGAATGCTTCAACACTGCTCCTGAAATAGAAAGGAAATGATTAAAGAAAGATTATTGGAGCATCAGGAAGCAAGAAGGAACAAAGGAAAAAGTAAAAATGCGAGTAAATATAAGAGAATTTCCTTCTCCTCTTGAATTTGTAAAAACAAACGTACAGTTCCTTAATGGGTCCAAGTTGGCTCGTTCTCGCCCAGTAGTTTGCCCAGGCGGGGCTGATTTAAGAAGCCAGTTATTTACCTGAGCTTCTCAAATTGTGTTCCCTGTACCACCGGTATCAGCTTCCCCTCAGGACGCTCAAAATGCTATTTCCATGGGCAGTTTACCACACCCACTGTGTCAGAATTAGTAGAGGTGGGCCCAGGATTCAGGGCATAAATATGTGATTCTTACATATGCTAAGGCTTTAAAAGTCCTAAGATCTGAGTTGACCCTTGGTTAATAAAAGCCCAGCTAAGTCACTCGGTATTAACTCTGGAGGAAAGTGAGAACAAAGTTTTTTACAAATACCTGGCTCTGGGCAATCCAGCCATCCAGGGTGAATAAATTTCAAGGTGAAAAGAGTAAGCAATACCACCCCCCCACCCTACCCCACCCCACCCCCGTAGTCAAGGTCACACACCTCTGCACCATGGCAGGGGGCTGTCCTAGAAAGCGTAGGCTGGAGTCTAGGCCACCAGAGAGGGGTCTGTCATTCATCTCTGCCTCAGTTTCTTCCTCTGTCAAATGCGGGCAGCATCTGCCTTTCCAAACTCTCAGGGTCACAGTGAAGAGCTAAAGAGGTGAGTGGCACACAGGCTTGCAAGAGATTAGTTATTCTCAGCCACTGTGAATGTTTACCCCGCCCTTAGAGAAGCCCATCGTGTTGCCTTTTTCTTTGAAGTAGGAAGTCTCTGTGTTCTTCTCACAGACTCAGAGAAAGGCAGGCATGCTGGTTAAAATTAAACGTATGGGTAATTCGCCGGTCTTTCCTCCAGGGTCCGGCAGCTTCTGGTGTAATGAGGGTCCCGGGTGTCAGCGGCCTTGGGAAGATCGAAGGACCCAGCAGAGCTGAGTAGGGGCGTCGTGTGCTCTGGCAGCACCGGTGCAAATCTCTGGCCCTGAGCCCAGGGCTGCTCCTCCACGAGCCCCTCCAGGTCCCTGCCGCTCGCTCCGTAGTGTTCCCAGCTGTCCCTCCCTGAGGATGCAGCCCTAGCTTTTGCCCCCTACTGTAGAACCAGTAGTGGTGACACGTGACAGGCGCGCGGCTGGGAGCTCGCAGAACCCGCGAGTGCGCACTCCCTCTAACTGGGGAGAGGTAGGTGTGCAAATTGTCATTTTTATGGGGAAGGCGGCAGAATCCGGGAGGGAAACCTTTAAAGATGCCGGAAGAGAGGGAAGTAACGGCGAGGGGGGGTGTCAAACTACTGGAAAATCAAAATCTCTCCACCTGCCAACCGGCGCAGCGTCGCCTGGGTACCGCTAGTGTGAGTGGGCGATGGTTACGCCAGCCTCTCGGGCGGGAAAGGGCAGTGTCCAAAGCTCTGCAGGCACAGGACGTGCGTCCGCCCAGGGCGCCCTGGCCCTGGCCCCAGGACAGGGCGCGCGGGGCGCGGCGGGGTGGCTGCCCCGCAGGGCGCGCACGTGGTGCGGGGCGGGCGGGTTCCTCCCCACTGAAGTCATGGACTTGGCTCGCTGCGGCGGGGCCGCGCGAACGAGGCTAGGGCCAAAAAAAAAAAAGCGCACACAATGTGTTTCTTGTTAGGGACTCGCAAGCCTCGGCCTCGGGTTTTGCCTTCGGTGCCACATTATAATATTAAGCAGCAGTTTGATTCCGGACGAGCCCGCCCTCGTCGCCGGCTGCTGCGGACTGCCACGGACGCCGGTGGGCAGACGGGGGCGGTCCGAGCTCTGCGCTTGGGCGCGGGGGCGCACAGTGGACTGCGGGGGGTCCCCGCGGTGACCCGGTCGCCCTCCGGTGGCCGGACCCTGCGACCCAAGCCTCCGGGCGGCGCAGACTCGGTGACGCCAGCCTCGCTCCCGCCAGCTCGCAGGCAGCCCAAGATTGTTTTCCAAGACCTTATCTCTCGCTCAAGTTAATTTTCTTTTTTAATTTGGTGGCCGGAACAAAAGTCACAGGAAAATCCTTTGTGAAAGCTAAACGCGGCCACAAATCGGGGCACTTCACAGCATTGATAACAAAATATTTGCAGTTCTGATAGTTAAAGCGGCCCCTCCGCCAAACTTCCCAAACTTTACTTTCTTTGAACGGAGCTGAAAAGTGATCTCCCTAAAAGGGGATCAGACGTTGCGAGCGATTGGATTTAGCACAGCGTTTTTCCAGGTGCCTTGGACACCTCGGAGCCACAGGACCGCGCGGGAATCCTAGAAGGAATTATGGCCGGCCCGTGGCTGGGGCGGGGGCTGGGGAAGGAACGACCGTCTGCCATTGTAGTAGCTGAAACGCTTTGTTAATGCCATTTATTAGCTGTGTGCGACAAGAATTGTAATTTGGGCAGGTCTTCAAAAACACCCAAAAGGAGAAAAATAAACATCCCTTGTTTGCTTTTTGTGGCTTTGCTCATTTTCTTTCCCTCTCGTAGTCCTTCATCTAAGGCCGTTTTAAACCCAAATTCGGTTATCTGGTTTCAGGGTAAGGGCTCCCTCTTGCCAAGGTATTAAATAAACAAGTAAAGCAAAAATTCGAATCCTTATGTAATCCAGATGCTGTTTCCTCGAAAACCACAACAAACGCTGCTAAACCAGATAGCAGGACCGGGAACGGTGTCGCCACCCCCTCTGCCCCCAACAAACACACACACTCCCCCCCCGCCCCTGTTTTAGGGCCAGCAGAGGACATTCATGTTCGGGAACTCCTGTCCAAGACAGACGATAAATAATTGCTGCTAATACTCTAAACTGCAGATGAGCACCCTTGAGGGATCCGGATGCCATAAACTGTCCGGGAATGTTGGCATCTGGTTCTTAAATGGAACTTTCCCTGGAGATAGAGCCGGGGCCGTGGAGGCGTCTGCAAGCTGCCTTGGAAGTTTCTGGCCTCTTGATGTTCTCAGTCGAAAACGGTGCATTATAAAGGGGCTCAGTCTGGCCCCCGCTTTGTAGTGGTAATGAGGACGCAAACGCGGACTGCGCTCTGCGAACCGACGCTCCGCGGAGCCAGAGGACCCGGGCTGCACATTCTCCTACCTCCCCCGGGGCGGGGAGGGGGCTGTTCTGGAAAAGCTACTGAGTTCCAAAGAAAAAGGCAGTAGGACGGTGGGGGGAGGGAGTGGGGGTCCTTCAAAAGTATTTTTAGGAGTCTGGGATCAAAGCCATCCGGCGAAGACCAAGATCCAAAGGAATAAATAAACCTCGCCATGCGCTAAGACAGCGACCTTCTCCCCATCCACCTCCCTCGAGCCAGCCCCATCCTGAACGCCTCGGTTGCAAAAGCAAATAAAATAAAGCAAAACCTCTTGCTTTGGCAACCTCTCAGCCACATTATGCCTCCTTTAGCAAAAAGAAGATTTCTTTCTACTCCCTCTCCGGGCTTTTTTTCTTGATCCTCCCCCCTCTCCCCTTCCCTTCTCTGTCCTCCTTCCTTCCCAAATCACTCGAAACTTAAGACGTGCAGCGGCTGCAGGTGCGAGCGGGCCGGCGGCCCGGCCGGGGCGAACCTGGGACGGCCCGGCCTCGCAGGCATTGATCAGCTGGGCGCGCGCGCTGAGTGACGGCGCGGTTGCCATGGCAGCCGCCTGAGCGGCGCCGCGAGGACAAGGCTGCAGGGCGGCGTGAATGGGCGGCGTCACGCGCCTGGCGCCAGAGAGTCTGCTCCGGGGCTCCGGCTCCGGCCCCGCCGCGGCCTGGCCCGCGCGCCGCCGCCGTCGCCGCCGCTGCCAATTCATCACCTGTCAGGGATCACTCGGGGGGTCACGGGCGGAATGGACACAGCTGTGAGAACAAAACCCGGGGAAGAAAGGCGAGCGCTCCCCATGGCGCCAGATGTGCAGGGAGGACCCTGAGCCTCGCCCCCCGCCCCCGCAGGCTGCTCCGGCCCCCGGTTGCATCAGGCGGGGGCTGCAAGGGCGGCCCGGCCGGCCCTGCGCAATCGGCCCGGAGCTGCTTCTGATTACTGCGCGGGGAGCCCGGCGGGGCCTGCAGGAGAGAGGTTGCGTGAGTAAGCCCTGCGGCCGGGCGAAGGGAACCCCCGGGCAGCTCTCCGCTGTCCACGGGGGCGTCCCTGTGTCCCTGTGGGTAAGGGGGGACGCCGTCTGCACCCCCCGCCGGAAGCCCTTCACACCTTCGCACCACCCACGGGTCTAGCCCTTCCTGCAGCTGGGGCCATTTGAACTTTGGAGGCCTCAAAGCAAACCCACACAGACACCGATTGACAGATTTTTAAGTGCTTTTTAACCCACCCTGAAAAAGCTGCAACTCCATGTTCCGCCACAAAAACAAAATTTTTAAGGTGATCTCCTGCCGGGCTAGCTGAGACATATTAGCAACTGAGGCCTCTTTCCAATCATTAACTTATACAGCTTCATAATCCCCTTAAAATGATCTTTAAATGAATGTACAACTGGGTAGCGTGCCAACAAATTCGAATCAACACGACCCAGCAGACTGGACTGTGACATGGCAGCTAAAGAAAGAAACACCAGAAAACTTTCACCATATTTAGCAATTTTACTACATCAGGATATCATGGGAGAAGGCGCTGCTTTAATCAACTTTGCAAAGTGTAAAGTAATACTGCACAATGCTCATTACCATCCAGCCCAGAGCCTGGCTGTTGGGATAATGAGGCTGGCACGGATGTTAACATACGGTGTCCTTGGAGAGAGCTGGGAATGCGTTAGTATCGAAGAGCTGCAATGTCCAAGAATCATAAGTAATAATTTGAGAATCCCAAAGATGTTTGTTTACATTGGCTATTATTGTAAAATAGTCAAAGTATAACATCATGAACCAAAATAGTGTCAAAACAAAATCTGTTCCACTGTGGCACGTATGTGACAGAAACACATGCACACAAAGTACATCAAAAGGCTCGAACTGTGGGGGACTCAGATAGTAAATCACTTCCAGACTTAATATCAGAGATCTTTGTTAACCAGAGCACGGTCAGGAACCGAGTTGCGAGGCTTCTGCCCGGCCTTGCGAAGGCCCTTCTCTTCTCGGCTGGGCAGGGAACCATCCACCTGCATCCTCCAGATGGGAGTGGCTGGACTCCCCGAAGGTGATATCCACCTCAGCGCCACCAACTGTGCCTCCCTGGAGTGGGGCACATTGCTGTCACATGGAGGTCAGAGACCGCCTGGCCCACCAGCTGAGGAATTAATCATTAATTGAAGAGGAAAAAAGGCCGTTTCTCCATTATTGAGCTTTGCTTTGAGCTTCTAGTTCTGCCTCTTTCTTTTCTTACACGCAGAAGAGGTGGAGATTGAGACAAAAAATAAGATGCGAATGTTGCCTCCTCTGGGCTTGTCTAGTTTGTTTGCTAGAAAAATATCATTTTCAAAACATATACTGTGGTTTTGTTAAGCTAGAATGAACGTGTCAATTAACAAAGTATTTGAGTAAAAAATAGCTGCAAACTTTTTATTTAGATTGAATGAGTTCTTAGAGATCCACAGAGAAAAAAACGAAACAAAAAACCGTGAAGCTCCGTCCAGCACTAGTGCTGAAAAGATTCCAAACCTCATACATGACAGATTTTTTTTTTAAGTGTGCCATGCCAGACAGTGGCTTGGGCAACCTACCCATCACAAAAATTTGGATATTACTCTAGATCCCAGAATGTGACAACAGAAATCACGATTCGTGCATAATTAATCACATTACTTTGCCACCTACACTGAAGGGCACACACCAGCAGCTTTTCAAGGGCAGTGTATGTAAATGTAGTTTCCATATGCAAATTCTCCTAATGATTTCCGATTAATAGGATCACTACAGTAGTCCTGCTTGGTTCGTGAAAAGGGACCCGGAAAGTGCCCTGCCTCCGCGCTCAGCGACCAACGCGAGCTGGGCACCGGTTCCAACGAGAACTCCTTTTACTGCGTTTACAATCCGCCTCCCGCGGTGCTCCGGGTTGCAAAACCCCACACCAAACCTGTCCCTGAATGTGTGCGTGGGTGGCTTATTTGTTTTAACACTTTTCCTTATCTTAAAAGGCAACCCACTCTGCAAACGGGGATTTTCAGTGGCAAACTTATTTGCGTTTTCACTTTCTTCCGAAATGCTTTCTGTCCTTCCCGACGCGCTCTGGTGGCGTGCAGGGTGCCGTGGCTCTCCCTGGCCGTGTAGAACTCGCCCGTTGTCGCTGTGATTTTAGGGCTGCCGAAAGCTCCGAGGCGTGCAGGGCTTCGTAGGGGCGCACCCCGGGGCGAGGATCCGGCCTCGGTCTGCAATTGGTACCAAGAGCGCACCCCCGGAGCGCCGGGACCTGCCCCTCCTCCCGCGCCGCGCGCGCCGTACAGTACTCCAGTTACCGCCCCAGCTGGGCGCGCGCCGCGCCGCGCCCCGCCCACGCCGCGGGATTGGCTGCGAACGCGGAAGGACCGAGCGCTCGCCCCGCGCCCGCGCCCGCCAATGGGAGCGCCCGCTCGGCCTGATGGACGCGCCACCTTCCACCAATGGGGGCGAAGGGAAGCCCGAGCGTGTAGCCCCGGCGAGGGCGCATAAAAGCCGCCCCGCCGGGCTCGGGCTTCATTCTGAGTCGAGCCTGGTGCCAAGCGCAGCTAGCTCAGCAGGCGGCGGCGGCCTGAGCTCCAGGGCAGCCCGCTCCCTCCCGTTCTCTCCTGCCACCGCGGTCAGCATGAAAGCCTTCAGCCCGGTGAGGTCCGTTAGGAAAAACAGTCTGTCGGACCACAGCTTGGGCATCTCCCGAAGCAAAACCCCGGTGGACGACCCCATGAGCCTGCTGTACAACATGAACGACTGCTACTCCAAGCTCAAGGAGCTGGTGCCCAGCATCCCCCAGAACAAGAAGGTGAGCAAGATGGAAATCCTGCAGCACGTCATCGACTACATCTTGGACCTGCAGATCGCTCTGGACTCGCACCCCACTATTGTCAGCCTGCACCACCAGAGACCCGGGCAGAACCAGGCGTCCAGGACGCCGCTGACCACCCTCAACACGGACATCAGCATCCTGTCCTTGCAGGTAAGACCTGCTCCTGGCGCCTCCGCCCCGCCGCCGCGCACTCCCGCGATCGCCGGGGCTGTCACTGGCAGATCCGTTGCGGAGACGGTGACTTTCACATGAGCTAATTAACTTTATTTTACTAAAAATCTGCTGGAGATTGAACCGTGCGCGAAATTTCTAATAAGTTCTGATATGTTAATGCATCTGTCTTTGAATCTGAATTGTAGCGTAAACGTGCTTAATGGAACTTACGGTCTATGGACTAAAGAAGCCCTTTCGCCTTAAGATTGTCTAACATCTTGCCTTTTATCCTTTCTCTCCAGGCTTCTGAATTCCCTTCCGAGTTCATGTCAAATGACAGCAAAGCACTCTGTGGCTGAATAAATGGTGAGTGTTTGCTTGTACCACCCGTTGGTAAACTGCCTCTCAAGTGTGTGTGCTTGCGCACGTGTGTTTTGTCATTTGCTTTTGTGAAGGTACTTGTGTATCTGTAAAATGTTTGATTTAGTAAATGCGTGCTTACTCCCGGCATTACCCGTAGTATATTGTCTCACTAGACATGAAGGGGCTTGTAGCTCTGGACACTCAAGATCACACAACATTTTCGTTTAAAAAAGAAAAAAATACATATGATGCCGAGGAAAGTGTGTATTGGCTTTTGCAGCGAATGCAATGCCTTGCTTGGGTCTTTCTGCTATTCCTCTGGTACTACGAGGTACTAACCTCCACTGTAATTAATCTTATCGCCACAAATTCCATAGTGATCCGCCTTCCCTAAAACTGTAGTCCTCTGGGATTCTCTGGGCTAGCCGAGGATTGCTGCCCTGTGCCTTAGACCCTGTGATGTGGGATCCCAGACTTCCCTATCTGTTAGCTAAAGGGCTGTTTTCAATCAAATAATTGTTACAAGAAGCAGACTGGCGCCTGTGAGCACTGCTGTTGGAGATCCATGTAGGAGATTGGGTTGGAAAGTTTTCCCCTTGAGTCTCTGCTATTTTAATGTTTAATTTGCACTGTCCAGGCCGAGTGTGTGTGTTGCATCTGGACGCCAGGGTTTGCCCAGTCTTTGAGTGTTTGGTTAAATGTTCAAACTGTGGCTTCCTGCAGGCGCCAGTCTGGCCGCCTCTGCCTGTAGGTTACATTCCCCTAAACATGCCTTTCTCTCCCAATCTTTTGCAGGTGTTCATGACTTTTTTTTTCTTTGCACAAAAACAAAAACAACAAATCCACAGAATCATCGTTTAAGGCGCTGAACTGACTTTTCAACCATTTCACAAGGAGGACAAAAACAAGTTAAATGGACCTTTTTAAAAAGAAAAAAAAAATGGAAGGAAAACTAAGAATGATCATCTTCCCAGGGTGTTCTCTGACCTGGACTGTGATATTCGTTATTTATGAAAATGACTTTTAAATGCCCTTTCTGCAGTTGGAAGGTTTTCTTTATATATTATTCCCACCATGGGGAGCGAAAACGTTAAAATCACAAGGAATTGCCCAATCTAAGCAGACTTTGCCTTTTTTCAAAGGTGGAGCGTGAATACCAGAAGGATCCAGTATTCAGTTACTTAAATGAAGTCTTTCTGTCAGAAATTACCTTTTTGACGCAAGCCTACTGAATGCTGTGTATATATTTATATATAAATATATATATATTGAGTGAAACCTTGTGAACTCTTTAATTAGAGTTTTCTTGTATAGTGGCAGAGATGTATATTTCTGCATTAAAAAGTGTAATGATGTACTTATTCATACTAAACTTTTTATAAAAGTTTAGTTGTAAACTTAACCCTTTTATACAAAATAAATCAAGTGTGTTTATTGAATGGTGATTGCCTGCTTTATTTCAGAGGACCAGTGCTTTGATTTTTATTATGCTATGTTATAACTGAACCCAAATAAATACAAGTTCAAATTTATGTAGACTGTATACGATTATAATAAAACATGTCTGAAGTCAACACCTGAATTCTGAATGGTTTTTAAGATCTCTGTTGCTCACTTCTCTCTCTCTCTGTGTTTTCTTTAATCCTTTCTCTCTAGTCCCCTCCACATCTCCTGAGCCTTGGCACGGAGACTCTCCTTATCAGATGTGTGGTCAGTGCCAGCATAGTGGGGGAGGGGCTGGGAAGGCCATAACACGTAAGTTTTTCTTCTGTCCTTAAGGGACACCTTAGTTCTGCGTCTTGGGGCTGAGTTTAAACCTAATAATAAGCTGTTGTGGGTTGTGACTCCTAGGAGTTAGATCATGCGAAATAAATGTGGAGTCTGGAAGGATTACCTTTCCCGGTGGGTGTTAAGACACTTCCCTGGAATAAATGAAATAGCTTGTTCATCAGAAGAAGAAAAGAGACCGTACAGAATTCAGAACATGACTTAAGACTGAGAAGCAAAAGGTCCCCTGGGCATCACTGTTTGGCTCGAGAAGGAAGCTGCCCCTAAGCCAGACCTGCGGCTGCCGCCCTGCCTCCTCCACCTGTGGCTCATGCAGGCTCCAGACTGTCCCCTCGCCCTTCACCCTTGACTGCTGCCCTGGACTGCAGAGGGAGGGGGAGGAGAAAGACATTTCCAGTCGGAGAAAGTGTCCTAGCGCGTGAGGTGCTATGTCCACTGCAACCCTCAGGCGACAGCACTGCGGCCCTGCTTTAAAATAGATATTTAATATAGACAAGTGTTTGAAATTCATTCGTATAATACATTCATATTCTATTAATAGTCCCAAACGGGAAGACACTTCTATGGGTACGAAAGGGTGGGGAGGGGGGTTCTGGAAGGCCACCTCGGACCAGGAACTGGACGAAGGGAAAGGTGTCTCACCTGGGGCCCGAGCAGGTGTCTGAGTGGCGCCACCGAGTCTACGCGGGCCGCGGCGGCCTCCCTGGCCCAGACATCGAGTCCGTCTCCGGGGAGCGGGGAGGGGGCCGGCCCCGCGAGGCGGGCTCTAGCCGCACTGGGCAGGAGACCGGTCTGGACCAACCGGGGCATCGGGCCACCTCCAGGACTGTCACCTGAGGTCCCGGCCATCTGCCGCCGGCCGCAGGCCCTGCGCGACCCGCCACCTGCTTGCAGCCGGGCCGGGCCGGGCAGGGCGGGGCCGGAAGCGCGAGTACAGGTCGCTGTCCGATCCCCGGCCTGTCCTCCGGAGAGGACAGACACCAGTCCCTCGGTCGCCCCCAACCTCGGTGACCCGCGCGTCGTCTGCTCGGACGGCCCCGGGGGTCTGTCCCCGGATGGAAGCCGCGCGGGCAGGATAGGGCCCGTTGACACAGCCGCGCGGTCACTGGGCGCCGGGCGCCGTCCGCCGTCCGCCCGTTGGCACGAGGACCGCGACCAGCGGCAGCCGGGAAGCGGCCCCTGTCGGCGACTCCTCCCGCCGAGCCGCCACCCCTCGCGGGCCCTGGCGGTGGAGGCCGCGCGCCACCTGCTGGCCGGCATGAGGACGGCGTGGGCCAGGGAACCCGCGGGGCCGTCGGCGGGAGCGCCGGGAGATGCAGCCGGTTGCAAATGAGCAGAGGTAGCCTGAAGAGTCTGCCTCTAGCACGTGCACAGGCGTTTCCACATGTGGATCTTATTTCACCCTTACTGCTTCATGACACATAGGAGCCCCGTCTGCAAACCTGTACCCGCCGCTGAACTCCACACTAGGTGCTGCCCCGGACTTTTAAGAAAGTATCACACAGGATTCCAGGCCTGGAAGAGGTGGTGACCGCATTGTGGAGGTAAATAAATTGCGAAGTCAGAATGAAAGCCAGAATGCTTTCCTGTCCCTTTCCTTGAGTGTTTTTTGTTTGTTTGTTTTATTTTTTCTGAACTGCTTAATAACGTTAATCAGGACCTCCAACATTACCTTAAGTAACAGGCGGTGAGAGTGGGCATCCTTTTCGTATTGAAGATCTTAATGAGAACCGATCAACTCTTCCCCATTATGTATGACGTGGCTGTAGGCTTTTGTTGTAATGTATACTGTTTCCCAGTTTTTGAAAGACCTCTTCAATTGCTAGGTTTGTGGGGCTTTGCTTTTTGGGTTTTTTTTGGGGGGGGGGTTGTTTATTTTGTTTTGTTTTTTTAAGAACCTTAAGTCATAATTTGAGGTTCAATTTGTTAAAATATTTTTACTGCATTTATTGTTATTTTTCTCTAGTGGAGTATACTGAATTTTCTGACACTGAACTAGCTGTGCATTTCTAAAATAACTCCTACATGGACATGATGTATTATTACTTTTTATACCCACTGTGGATTCTGTTAACCAATTTTTTTTTAAGAGGTGGAGTCTTGCTGTTTCCCGGGCTGGATTCGAACTCCTAGGCTCAAGTGATCCACCTGCCTCAGCCTCTCAAGTAGCTGGGACTACAGGTACACCAGGGTGCCTGGCTTGTTAACCAATATTTTATATGGAATTTTTGGAAATGAAATAGAGCTTCAGTTTCTTTTCTTGTACTGTCCTTATCTAGTTTTACAATCAAGATCACACTAACCTCAAACAATAAATGTCCAGGTCAGTTTACATTTAATTTTAGTTTTCAAAGGCTTGGGTGTATCCTTGGAGATAGGCTGATGTAATCTATCCATTTTACAGAAACTAGACTCAGAGACGTGCAGTGAGTGGCCAACAGCACACCACCTGTCAGTGAACAGACCATCTCAGTCCAGTGCCTTTTTAGGAATGTGAAAATGACTTCCAAGTAGAGGGCAAAGATACAGACTCTAAAAGAAAATAATACTCTTGTCAATAGGGAGCTATTTTATGGAGCTTTTAAAATTCAAGGATAATTATTCATGAGGCTCTCTGCAAAGTAGGTACATACTCCCAGAACTATCCAAGTCCCCTTTAGCTGGACTCCCCACATACACTTCCAATTTCTGATGCACTTTGCTACTGGAAAGGGGGTTCCAGGCTTTGAGTGTCTTTCTGGGTGATGGTTCTTGCCCAGGCTTTGGATGTCTTTCTGTTTCATCACAAAGATAATTTGGGCCAGAGGCAGTAGGATGATTTGAACTAAAGTAGGCGCTATGAGGAGTACCACCTCAGGTTGCAAGAAACAAAGGGGATTTCCCCCCAGAGGACACACATGAAGAGAGAATGAAAGTCAGTGGGAAGAGTGTGCACACATTCATGGCAGTCTAGGGTGGGGGTGCCGATCTTAGTAAACTAGGGCATTGGCCATACAGGAATTGGAGACAAGGTTTTGCAATCATGTGAAGCAAAGCATTGGAACTGAGACCACCAAATAGGACTCTTGATGTCCTGAAGTCTCAGTTATAGAATAGAAAAAAAATACTCATTAACTCAAGAAGATCATAAGGAAGCCTATGTGTCAGCCTGAGCTCAGGATGGGAATGAAAGTCTCCTTTGAAAATTTTTAACCATAAATCTGTCCTTATGGGGATAGGGATTCTAATATATACTACCCATTTGGTTTTAGAAATTCTTATGTTGAGAAATTAACATAAAAATGCGTTCCTGGCTGGTGATACCCTGGGGGTGCCTAGCAGTGGCAAATGCAAAGCTTCTCTGTAGAGAAAAATCCTCAATGCACACTACACATAATTCTCACTTTTAATAGTTGGGTTAAAGTCAGTTTGCAACTCAAAAATTTAAAAACCCTGGAAACGATTTACTATAAGGGAGAATCAATAGATACAATGAAGAGAAAGATTGGAAACAAAAGGACAATGAAGTCTATACAGTAAGAACAACTAAAATGATTAAGGAATTAATTGAAAAACATAAGAAAATCATAAGATGGAGTACTATATAAAAAAGAATAGGCAGAATTGAAAATGAACAAAATAGAAGTGATAAATACAGTTATTGGAATTGAAAACTCAATGAAGAGTTTAAAACCCAGACTAAATACTACTAGAGAGAGAATTAATGAACTGGAAGATGGATCTAAAGAAATTACTTAGAATAGAGTACATAGACATAAAGATACCATAAATATGAAATCAAGGTAAGAAACACAAAGGATAGGCAGAGAAAGTCTAACACATAAGGCAGACTCTACCCATTGTTGTGGCTACAGAAGGGAGTGCATCACAGTAAGCTAGCAACTTGAATGTTAGACATGTCTGTTCTTAAAAGCTTTTAGGCAAGCTAGTATTCCACACATAAACATGTTCTAAAAATTGAGAAGAAAAAGTCCAACAATACAATACAATTAAAAATGGGCAACTAAAATTTTTGCATATGTTTGGGACTGTTCATGATAAGTTAGGAGAAAAAACAGTCTTCTGTCCACTCTGGCACAGGGACTCTCCCACAGCCTACTTTTCCACAAAGGTCCCAGCTTCCTGGCATGTTGCTTGGCACCCTCAAGATTTACTCTCACTGGTAGACCAATCGAACTCTTCCCCCTTCCAGCTCTGAGCTTCCTTCACACCTGCTGAGATGCCTCACTGCTTCGACAGGGACACCTTACGTGGATCTCACTATCGGGCAACAAAGAAAAAGTGGCCACGACCAAGAAAAGTCCTGCCTGCCTTTCCTCTCCTCCCCACTGCCATTATAAGTAGAAGAGACCAGCATGTGTATTTCCACCTGTGCTTATGCCATCTCTCAGACTACATAAATAATTAGTTTTAAATTATTCTCCACCTAGAGATAATGCTGTCAATTTTATTTTACATATATAGTCTTCTAGATAAGTTTCATCACTTCTGAAGGAAAGTTCTTAACCATTCACACATTCCTTCAAACTTTTTATGTTTCAAAATCCTATGGAAGCAATGCAAGCAACAAAAAGGGAAAGGCCATTCTTAATGTTCTAATTTTACCAGAGTTCGCCAAAGCCTACCAGAGGAAAAAAATACTCATAAAAAATGTCAACTGAAACTTTAATCCCTTAAAGTAAAATATTTTAAAAAGTGAAAAATTTCAAGTTTAAATTTAATGCAAGCTGACTGAGTTGATACAATTTAAAAATGTCTTGACTGAGAAGGAAATTTCTGGACCAGTTTGCCAAGCCCTGACTTTGAACCTGACAATGACTTTTGACAGTCCTCCCAAAACAAGAATATGCCCTTGAGGACTCTCACTGCAAACTCCATCTGATGGGAAGCAATTCCAAATCACACAGGCCAAAGGATAATATGGTAGGATTCTTTCTACTAATGACTTCTGTTGGACACGCTATGGTCTGCAAAGACAAAAGGTCCACCCTAGCAAGCTGCCCCTGCTAAAACAAGGTGACTCTTCTTCCCACTGAACAGTCCCCGGCGTGTCGATGGCGTTAACATTTATTTGCTTATTAATCCGTTTATTCAACATTATCAGATGCCTACTATGTGGCTGGCATTGAGGTGCTGTGGACCCAGCAGATGAAACAGACAAGGATCCCTGTCCCTGCAGAGCTTCATTCCAGAAATGGGAGACAGCCCATAAACAAGTATTATATAGGAGGCATATTAATACATGTACGTATATATGGATGGTGAGTGCTATGAGGAAAAATAAAGCAGGGAAAGAGGAGGGACACCCTAGGCTACCGGTCTTACTAAGGTGTCGGCTCCAGCTCGGCACCGCCAGTAGGGGGCGAGAGAGCGCAACTGCAGTAGAGGACTGGACCTGCCACTTCTGTGGCTTCCGGGGGGGCCTCCCGTCTACTTGGGGTTCCGGAGGCCCACTCCAACACTTTTTACCTTGGCCTTACTGTGGCAGCAGCTGAATCCGGACCGCTGTCCTGCCAACACTCAAAGGACCCGTCTGCCGGCTCCCCTCGCGTGCGACTGCAGCACTGGCCTCGCAGGCCCGTTCTTCCGGGAACCTCCGGTAATCACTGACTCCTGACGCTTGTAAGTTCGACGATTCCAGCCTTCCCCTTCGTTGCCTCAGCCCTGGGGGTGGACATGCTTCCTGCAGTCAACCGCAGTGATACCTTACGAGTTCTGGTTCTGCTTGGTCACTTACCTGGTTAACACATTGTACCTAGTTTACAATGCTATTCTCTCTCTTAAAGTTTGGGGGGCGGGGAGGTTCTGTCCCCTGACTGGTACACTGGGCATCATTAAAGCAGACTTGAACGAGACAAGGAACCAAACCACGTGGAATCTGCAAGAAGAGGAGCTCGGGCCTTAGGCAAGGCAGTGCAAAGTCCCTGGGGCAGCAGCCTGCCTGGGAAGCTCCACACGTGAGCAGGCGTGTGGGCAGCAAGAGGGGCTGTGGGAGAGGAGAACAGAGAGGAGGGGACACGCCCGGTCACGCCCAGCCTCTAGAGACATGCTCAGAGCTTTGGCTTTTGCTCTGCATGAGCTGGGACCATTGCAGAGTTTTGAGCTGGGGAGAGACCAAACCATTTAGCAGTCAATTTTTTTTAATGTTTCTTGTTCATAGTTCACACACCTGTTGTTATTATTGGCTTAATACTACTACATCAAGATAAAGTTCTCAAAATCTCAACACCCAAACTTCACATTATAAAATTTTGATTACAACTCGTTTTATCACAACTTTACAGCAATTGAAATTAATATTGTAACCACCCAAAAATGAACATATAGTGCGTATCAGAGGTGACTTTACAAGTGCTTATCCATGTTTGGCGTTGATCACAGGGTGTCCCTGCTTTTACAGGGATCTCTCCTGGAAATGAGTAAAATTAAGACATTGCTCAGAGGAGCTCACTAAGCAATAGTATGGGCAGTTTCTGAGAGGGGGAAGAAAAAAGCCATACTTTCCACTCTTAGAAACCATTGCAAAGTGGACCACATTATTAACCTGTAGGTAAATTCTGCTTGTACGAACTCAGCATATTAAGCTAATGTGTTTCCACATTTGATTTGGATTGTTTCTCTTAGGATTTTCGGAGCTGTAATTACTACATTGCAATATGCACTGAAGTTGAAAGCCTCATTTACAATGCACTTCAATTGTTGTCCTAGGGACTTGAAAATAATTCATGTTTCTCTTTCTCAAAAACCTTTCCCCTTTCCAAAATGCACATTTTCAGTTTTAAAATGTCTTACACTGGCACTCTCTCATTCATTATCCCACCTTTCATTTATTTCATTAATTACCGGTGAGACAGTCTCGTTCTGTTCTTGTTATATCTGCACATGTGTGGGCAGGAGCAAGACATGACTAGAGGAAAATGTTTTCAAAAATTAATAGCAGTATCTTTGTTCAGTGTGACTTTGGGTGATTTTAATTTTCAATCTTAATATTTTTCAAAAGTTCTTTAACTTATACTATTTTATATTTTAATAAATATTTTATTTATTAAAATTAACCACAAGCGCTAGCTACCAAAGGATGAATCAACATTGAGGCGACCCCTATGGAACGGGATTCCTGGCCCCCTGAATCTCCCCTTCTCAGGTTTTTTTCTGGTTAGTCAGTGAGAAAGTAAAGGTAATATCAAGGACTTATATGGCCAGTACTATGTGAAGTGAGAGAAATAGAGAGGGAGGGAGGGAGAGAGGGAGGGAGAGAGAGAAAGTGTGAGGTCTCCACCTTGAACCCCATGGTTATGCGGCAGGAAACAGGAATTAGCTCAATGAAGCCATTGGGAGTGAGAGACACAGCGGGTGGTAACACAGTGCCAGGTGAGCGAGCACACGGGCAGAGACCGGAGCTGGGGGCACAGAGCCAAGCGAGTGGCTCTGGTTAGGAGCTGCACGGGGGTGGGGGTGGGGAGACTACTTCTTGGGCGGGGGCAGGGGGAGGCAGCGAAGTGGGGATCGAAGAGCAGGGAGCCGGCGTGGTCTAGGTGGAGATAGCAACCATGTGCTGGGAAAGCCATCATTGGTCACTTCCTGCATTTGATTCCAGAGTAAAACCTAGTCAGTGGAGAGCAGTGACCAGCGACAGATGAAGGACAACAGTTTGTGGGGCACAGAGAATGGCCCCAAGGATGTCCATGCCCTTACCCTTAGAACCTCTGAATGTGTGTCCCCTCCTGTGACAAATGGACTGTGCCACTGTGATTAAGGGCACAGATTTGAGGTGGGAAGATTATTTTGGATTCTCCAGGTGAGCCCAGTCTAATCCCTGGAGTCCTTACAAACAGAGGCCTTTGCCGTCCTCAGGGAGGGACATGAGATGGCCCAGGAGGGTCAGAGAGCTGCGACACCACTGGCTTCATAGATGGGGGCCCTAGAAACTGGAAAAGCAAGGACACCAATTCTCTCCCAGAACCTGCAGAAGGAGCACAGCCCTGCCCACACCCGTGAGACCCGTGGCAGTTCTGATCTACAGAATCATAGTATAGTAAATGCACATCATTTTAAGCTACTAAATTTGTGGTGATTTGTGACAGCAGCAATAGAAAACCAGTACAGGCTGTGTTCTTCCTGAGAACCGCAATCCATGCGACTGCCCCTGCGCATGGGGGAATGCAACCAAATTTGCAAAATAAAGTCAGCATGGTGTTCGCACAGTGGGTAACTAGAAGGACTTGGGAATGCAACCAAATATGCAAAATAAAAGCAGCATGGTGTTTGCATACTGGGTAACTAGAAGGACTTGGTCTGGCATCAATGTACAGTGCAGTGTGTCTTAAATCCTGAGTGTTTCTATAGATTCTGATACTTTGGGGCTTCCATTAGAGGAAGGGTTGGTGGCTCCCAATAGCTTGGACCTTGTAAAGTTTCTGGCACTGGTGGCTTAAGGAAGTTTCCTCAACTACAGAAGATATCCACTCCCAAATTACACATTCACAATGGGTGTCTCGTGTAACAGAATACCATGATTGGGGAATTTACAACGACCAGAAATGTATTTGGCTCATGGTTCTAGAGGTGGGGAAGTCCAAGAGCCTCGCACCAGGATCTGGAGAGAGGCTTCTTGCTGCGTCATCCTGTGGCAGAATGCGGAAGTGCAAGAGATGGGAGAGGGAGCCACATTTGCTTTTATAACAAACCCTCTCAGAACAATGAGCCCACTCCCACAGTGACAACATTAATCCATTTAGGAGGGCAGAGCCCTCATGACCTGATCACCTCTTAACGGTCCCCCCCTCTCAACACAGTTTCATTGGGGATTAAGTTTCTGACGTGTGAACCTTGGGGGACATATTCAGACCACAGCATTGGGGTTCCACACCTGAGGGGAAGAGGTGACAGCAGTTCAGGTCTGCCTTGCTGGGTGCTCGTCCCAGGGTCTGGTGCAGTGCCTGGTGTGTGGGAAGCAGGCACTAGCTATGGACTGAGCTAGCGAGAAGTATGCCTGAGGGGATCAGCCCCTTGCAAGTGCTCAGTTCCTGCCCCTAGACATGTTCCAGCAGTGGCAGAGGGTCCTGCGTCAGGGATGTTGTAGGAAAAGAGCTTCCTGCATTACACAGAAGCCCAAACCCCAGTTCACTCCTCAAGGCCCTTCCCATCCCAATTCTACCTGAAAGCCCCACTGAGATTTTATCATGACACGAGGTGACATTCAGTGGATCCTAGAGCCTAGCAAGTACTGAGCACTCAGTGTGCTGGCATAAGGTCAGCACAAGGGGCCCAGCTGGGGGGAGAGACGGCTCCACCACGACTGGGCACCATGCAAGCCATGTGCATGCACACAGGAATGAAGAGGATACCGAGAGAGCAGGGAGGGGACCGTGGGTGATTCGTCCTAAATTTGGATTCACCCTTGTCTCAGACACACAAGGGACGGCACAGCGGCTGGCTCAGGTACTCATATGAGTTTTCTAGGCATTAAAGGTTCAGGCCAATATGGGCTCCATCTTTCTTTCCAGACTGATCTGCACTCACGTGCCCACACTCTACATTCCAATCACCAGACCACGATAAAGAGTTTATTCTGGCTCTTAGTTCTCTTTCCCATCTTGCAAGATGGCGGGTGAAAAAGCTGAGAAGCCGATACTAAAGAGAAGAAACCTGAAGCCAAGAAGGCTGATGCCGGTGGCAAAGTGAAAAAAGCTGACCTCAAGGCTAAAAAGGTTAAGAAGGGGAAGCCACACAGCAGCCGAAATCCTGTTCTCGTCAGAGGAATCGGCAGATATTCCCGATCTGCCATGTACTCCAGGAAGGCCATGTACAAGAGGAAGTACTCCGTGGCTAAATCCAAGGTTGAAACGAAAAAGAAGGAGAAGGTCCTCGCCACTGTTACAAAACCAGTTGGTGGTGACAAGAATGGTGGCACTCAGGTGGTTAAACTTCGCAAAATGCCTAGATACTATCCGACCAAAGATGTGCCTCGAAAGCTGTTGAGCCATGGCAAAAAACCCTTTAGCCAACACGTGAGAAGACTGCGAGCTAGCATCACTCGCAGCCATCCTCATCATCCTCACCGGACGCCACAGAGGCAAGAGGGTGGTTTTCCTGAAGCAGCTGGGCAGTGGTTTGTTACTTGTGACTGGACCTCTGTCCCTCAATTGAGTTCCTCTGCGAAGGACACACCAGAAATTTGTCACCGCCACCTCCACGAAAATTGATATCAGCAATGTGAAAATCCCTAAGCATCTCACTGATGCTTACTTCAAGAAGAAGAAGCTGCGGAAGCCCAGACACCAGGAGGGTGAGATCTTCGACACAGAGAAAGAGAAATACGAGATTACAGAACAGTGCAAAGTGGATCAGAAAGCTGTGGACTCCCAAATTTTACCAAAAATCAAGGCAGTTCCTCAGCTGCAGGGCTGTCTGCGACCTCTGTTTGCCCTGACAAATGGAATTTATCCTCACAGATTGGTATTCTAAATTTTTACAAAGAACCTAATTAAATAACTGAAAGATAAAAAAAAAAAAGAGTTTATTCAAGCAGTTTCCTTGAAGAAACATGCGTGTGTGTGTGTGTGTGTGTGTGTGTGGTGAAGACCACATTAGTTTTCTTTGGTGTTCACCCATGCTTAATCATGAGACTAACCAGCGATTTATTGATCTAGTTACTTAGTGGGCTGATCTCACTCAGTCCCACAGCCCCACTGTGACAGGTTGTCTCAGCAGCCTTTAAGCCTGAGGTTTAGAAACATGGAGTGGCTTGTGCAGAGTCACCCAGGGAGACAGTGGGCAGCTGGGGCTGAGACCCTCTCCCGATCCCACCTCCGTGGTGCCGTCTGCCAGCGCGTGATGACCTTCGTAGGCACCCTAACACGTGAGGAGGGAGCGACAGGAACTCCGGAGTCAGCAAACCTGACTCAGATTCCTGAGTGGGGATGTGGCTTCAGGCCAGTGTCTTATCCCTTCTGTGTGCCAGTTTCCACATCTGTAAAATGGGTACCTCCTTCCTTGAGCGAAGCCATAAACGTGCCTGGCACACCATGGGGCCAACACTAGGATCTCAGTGTTGATTCTAAATGTTGGATCCTGCCCCGTCCCTGCGGTCCGGCTCCAGCTGCACCAAGTGCATTGATAGGACAGTCGAGCCCTCAAGCGCCTCCTCCTTCCTGGAGGCAAACTTCCTGTACGAAGTGAAACCTGCTCTGCTCAGAGAAGAAAGACCAAAGGCTCATCAAGTATTGGATTTAAAAAGAATTTTAGTCATGCATTAGTCATCTATTGCTGCATAACAAATTACCCCAAAACTTAGTAGCTTAAAACAGCAAACATGTATCCTCTTGCGCAGTTTCTGAAGGTCAGGAATCTGGGGGCAACTTAGTTTGGCGCAGGGTTTCTCACGAGGCCAAGGTCATTTCAAGGATCCACTAGGCAGGAGAATCCTCATCCCAGCTCACTCCTGGGGTGGCTGGCAGGCCTCCCTCCTCGACTGCTCCTGGCCAAAGGTTTTCAGTTTCTTGACCTATGGGCCTCTCCATAAGGCTGCTCATGTCTCAGCAGCTGGCATCCCCCAGAGTGAGGCAGAGAAAGAGGGAGAGAGAGACTGCCCCAGACAGAAGCTGCACTCTTATAACCTAATCTCAGAAGTGACCTACCCTCGATATTGGTCACACAGACCAACCCCAGGAGGCAGAGATTGCCAGGGGCCATCTGGGAGATAGTTTTATTAAAAACTTTGGGTTGCAGGATGGGGTGGGGTCAGGCCAGGCCAGATGTCCTGATTCCTTCGCTCTTGGTGAAAACCCTTGTAGAGACCCCGCGATCAGGAGCAAGCACTACATTCCATAGGTCCTACAATTAGGAAATGCTTCTTTAAAAAATGGCTGACTTCCTACTGCCAGCACCATTTTAGGCGCTCTGCAGAAACATTTGGTGGAAATGGCAGGGATAATTTTGGCCATGTAACTCCTCCAGGCATATCTTGCTTTGTCACTAAAACTCCCGATTTAGGAATTATGCTGGCATTTCCTCCAGCTGCTGAAATGTCTAGATGTCAATGGTATATATTTGTCTTTTTTAGTTATAGCCAAGATATGTCAAACATATTTACTAGACCACAATTAACTTGGTTTTTTAACCCAAGAAAATAGTATATTAAGTAATGACGTATCATTCGATAGATCCTTGTACTTTTCCAAATAGTACTCCCAGCTGATTGACATCCCTGACCATCAATGGGACCTTGAGCTGAAGTAGATAATAATGTAATATTTCCACTTCTACGATGGCAAGGAAAATTTTGGCTTATCTCAAAGATATGTCTTTTTATTATGTACATATTTATTACATAATGTATAATTTATATTATTTTATTAAATATAACATATATTATTTTGTATCATCTATATTATATCCTTCAGATATGCCAAAATTCTCTCAGCCATTGTAGAATGTATTTACATATGTAAATAGAATGCATCGATTTCTATTCAGAAAAACCATACTATTAAATGATTTGCACTTGAAATGATTATTATAATAATAAATGAATGACAAGGCAAATGGGTCCACAGGTATGACAGCCAAGGAAGAAATTTAGGAGTTCTTCCCCACCACATGCATGCAGCTTGTCTGCGGGAAGATCTTCGAATTTCTGAAAGCTCACACACTTGATGGTGTCCTTCAGTCTTAGCATTGCAGGTGACACCCCTCAAGTCCTGGTGCCTGGTTGAAGTAGACAAAAGGACCAAAGTGCTGGAAATGTGGCTAATGCCCTTGGGCTATTTCCACACATTTACACATAGGAAGATGGTAGCTTTTTCATAATATCTAGATAGATAAAGAGAAGGGACTTGAATCCTGAATCTTATGTTGATATGCAATCCCAAAATAGTATATATTGAAGATTTTTATACACTTCAACATTTTCTGTGTAAGGTCTTTATATTCTTAGTTATAGGCAAGAGCCCAAGTTTTCTGAGATCCCATAGCCAAATCGTCAGTGAAATAGAAGAAGAAAAAAATTCTCCCTGGAAGCCATATGCAAAGGGTGGCGAGCGTGTCTGCGAAGAACGCCATTTCTATTTTTTACATCTCTTCCACTAGAGTAAGGGTGTGAATTTTAACTGACATTTTCCAACTACATGAAAATCATTCCAGTGTGGGGAGGGTAACGGAGGCAATTAGATACCAAAAGAGGGCTGGAGGCTGCGATGTTGAAGGAAAATACCTACTTGGTTTCAAATATTTTCCACCAAGACAGCTTCCTGCCCCAAGCCAACCTCGCAGAAAGCCTGTGGGACAGGAAGCTTGGGAATGTCGTGCCCTTTTCTCTGCTGTTTGCTGTGGGGCGTGAGGGAGTGTATGCACGGACGGGCTCTCAGTCCCCCAGAGGCAAAAGGAGGGGATCATTTCAGTTCTGTTCTCCGGCCCCAGAAGATTAGCAGTTCTTGTGTCCAAGCTGGGACGCACCAACATGCAGCAGACGTATTTTTCCATTCATTTTCTGCCGTGATGGAATCAGTCCATACAAACTATTTGTCTTCCTTCTCCCTGTAGTGATCTGTGGCAATTTGTATCTTCCTAAAATGGCTGTAAAAGTATGTCTAGTCCCACATGCTGTTCTAGACCCCTTCCACTCCTGCAACAAGAGGGGACATCTACGTCTCCTGCCCTTGAGTCTGAGCTGGATTTTGTGATTGCCTCCAGGAGGATGCCATGAAAGGAAGTGACACTCTGTGACTTCCAAGACTAGGTCATAAAAGGTGATAGGACTTCTACCTGGTTCTCTCCCTTGGGACGTGCATCCTTGGTATGTAGCTGCCATTTTGTGAGGAAGCTCAAGCTGCAGAGAGAGACCGTGTGTAGGAGTTGCCACCAATAGCTGCCATCCCAGCTGGCAGCCAGCATTGCCCGTCACACATGTGAGTTAGGAAGCCTTTGAGGTACCTCCAGCCTGGGCCACCATCTGGCCACAACTGCATGAAAGACCTGAAATAGGACACATGGCTGAGACCAGTCAACCCCAGAACTGTAGAACTATAAGAAAGAAATATTGATAATAAATATTTATAATAAGCAATTGTTGTTTTATGGCATTCCATTTGGAGTTATTTCTTATGCAGCAATTGATAACCTGAATATGGTCTGGAAAGGTAAGAGAGCAAATAGAATTACTAACTTCAAATATTTTTCCACTTAAAGCATTTTGAAAAGCTATGTATCCACTCACACATTTTTTTAGGTCACCATCTAAAATTTTTGCTATCAGTTTAAATGTCTGCAAAAGAAAATTTCATGCAAAATAGTTACAGTATTCTCTTCAGTGCGTCCACTGGAATATTAGCACCATTTAATAGCCAGACCACCCGTATTTAAAATACAAGAGCCATTTCTTCTTTAACAGTCAAAAACTTCACATTATTTTTTCTCTCTGAACTGGTGTTTCTATTCCATTTCCCCCATGGGATTTTATTCTAATGTAATACATGTTTGTACTTGAAAATTATTTATGAATTACCCTATCATACTTTTCTGCAAAAATGTTTATATATAAATATACAGCAATTATAAATGTTTTTATTTCCAGTGATCATAAATCATTCTTCAACACTTTATTCTTTTTACATAAACATTAAGATAATATTTTATAGGAAATAATCTCTTAATGAGATGAGTAACACTGATATATTTTTGTATAGAATGAGCTAGAGTTCAGCATGAACTTTTTTTTTTTTTGGAGAAAGGGTCCCACTCTGTTACCCTAGCTGGAGTGCCGTGGCGTCATCATAGCTCACTGCAACCTCCAGCTCCTGGGCTCAAGCAATCCTCCTGCCTCAGCCTCCCAAGTACCTGGGACTACAGGCAAGTGCCACCACGCCCAGCTAATTTTTCTATTTTTTTTGTAGCGGCAGGGTCTCGTTCTTCCTCAGGCTGATCTCGAACTCCTGGCCTCTAATGATCCTCCCGCCTCAGCCTCCCATAGTATTATGATTATAAACATGACCACTGTGCCAGCATGAATTTTATTCCTGCTTTTTTTTATTTGCATAGATATAAGTACCAAGAAACTTTATTCTCATAAATAAGTAGATGGAAATGGAAGCAGTTTTGATGGAATAATATCATTGGTTCTTTCAACTTCTTCCAAATGATATGCTAGAAATTGCATAGTGATTCATCATCAAACATTATTTTAGTATTCTAGCCAAGGATAGCTCAATTGCATCTGCCTTCAATGTTACTGAGAGTAAAGAATTTGAAATTACTTGGCTTGAACATTTCCCCAGGCCTTTGAGTTACTCATCTTTTCCATTTCTGAGAATTACAGTATAATAAAAAGGCTTCACCAAGATTTATCAAGTGAATATAAATTTTACCATTTATTCTTTTGCTTGGGGGCACCCTGTTGAATAGCTCATGCTCAGAAAGGATTGAGAAAATGGTAATATCAATCGTGTCAATAAGCCTTTTCCCAAACAATATTTTTGATAGAATGCTTTTTATATTTGGGCTTTAAATAGATTTTGTCAAAACTGGACACACAGAAAGTTTGTATAATTATGCAAAATGTCCCCATAAAAACTAACTGGTAAAGGGTCCTCATTGTCAAACAAATCAGCCAACTCTGACTTTTTGTCATTAAAAAACTAACTTCATTTTTCCATTCGAAATTCAAATAAACGTGTCAGTAATACCTCCTGGTAGCCCAGGGGCTGTAATTCTAATTCTGCAGGGAGCCCTGCCATGGTCTGAGGATGCACCCCTTCAAGTTTCTTACCGAGGCTTGGAGGGTTCTCCCTGGGCAGCAGCGCAGCACTTCCCGATAACTGAGGGGAGGAAGAAAGGATGTTAAATAAAAAACTACCATTCCTGCTGCCCTTCTCTCCAATATATCTCAGTTCAGAACATCCCAACTCAGACTAAGACGTTCCTTTCCTACTGCGGGCCTCTCTGTAGCAGAAGCGTGTTTAAGACCTGGAAAGACAGGGTCCCACCGCAGGTTTGGGAGCCTCCTTGCAGCCAGCCTTGCAGTGGTCTTCAGTCTGACGCCTCTGAGGTTTCGCCTTGGGCGGAGGGTTCAGGCGTCTCTTCTGTGAAGAGGTTGTAAGAGGCAGGTGTGCGCAGGGCGTCCAGATGACGCTCCCCGCCCGCAGGTGTGCTCCCGCACCGACCAGCTCTGGGAAGAGAACAAGAAAAGGGAGGCTGTGAAAGCGAATCCCTCACCTCTTGCTGGCTGCGTGTCTCCAGTTTGCAGACACTCCGTCTGGCACTGAGAGAGGCTGCGCTTCAGTATCAGCTGCTCATCCAGCGTTCGCTGGCTGCACCTAACGAAGGAACCTGAGCAGTGCACTTCCCCCTACAGACCTGAAAAATCTAGGGGGTTATGGGAGTAACTATAAAGAAATGAAACTTGGATGGCTTTAGATATGTAAATTTTTGTTTGTTTTCATTTTTATTTTTAACCAAGGTAATACATGAGCATAATTTAAAAATTCAAACAATAGCAAAATGCTCATAATGAAAAACAGCATCTCTAGCCCATCCCATTGCATCCAGCCGTCTCACTCCCCAGGGGCAACCGACTTCGGCTCTGCCGCCTTCCCTGGATTTACCTCCCCATATCTAAATAGTGCACCAACTGCTCTTCCTGGATTTATCAATTGGAGGCATCCTGTGTTCACTTCCTACCCCAACAGCATACATAGACCTCCCTCTCATCTTCCCAGAGTTATAAGCAAGACTGTTATTAAGTCAGCCATTAGTGTTTACATTATTAAAACCACCAAGTAGCAAACCAAGACCATACCTCTTTTCTTGCATATCCCTTCAGTTTTTCTGAAGCTGATTGTCATATTTTCTCAATTGTCTTCTTTCCTATAAACTTACTTTTAATTTTCCCCAAATTCTCAGATACATCTGTCACCTGTTTGTCAGCACATGTTCTATACAATCAAACATATCAGTCCTCCCCCAGCCCATGAAGACTTTTTTGTCCTGCTGCAGTCTGGCTGCATGGCTATCGATATGGAATGTACTGTTGCTATAATCTTGACATACTTGACTCTCTTCTCTTTGGGATCCCATTTCCTGGATTGTTTGTCATCCTCTTTCTTGGTTTACTCTTGTTTTGCTGGAGTATATGCTGCAGTAGCTTCCTCAGAAAAGTCCATTTGTGGTAATCTATTAGAGTCCTTGAATGTTGGAAGTCTTTATTCTACCCTCTCATTTGACTGATAATTTTTTCCTTGGTAGAGGAGTTTAGGTTGAATGACATTTGTCCATCAGAATTTAAAGGCTTGTTCCAGTATCTTTCAGCTTCCAATGTTGCTCTGAGAAGACTATTATGATTATTTTATTTACATATGAATTATTTATACATGACCCATTTATTCTTTTCTGCAAGCTTTTAGAATCTTCTCTTTATCCCTGAGATACTGAAATGTCATAATAATGTGCCTTGGGGTAGCTGTTTTTATCCACTATGTGGAGTCTTGGTGGGCCTTTCCATCCTTTAGTTTGGGTACTTTTTCTTGTAATGTTCTGTGATAAATCCTCCTCTCTGTTTACTGTTTCTAGAACTGCTATTTGTTGGATGTTGGATCTCCTGTATTGATTGCCTAACTTTAAAAAAAAAATTTCCCTTGTATTGTTCTTTTGTGATTTTATTGTACATTCTGGGAGAGTTTCTGAACATCCTTATCCTTTCCATTAAATTTTAAATTTTGTCCATCATTTATTTAATTTCCAAAAATTATTTTTTGTTCTCTAATTGTTCCCTTTTTATATATAGCATTCTGTTCTGGTGTGTAGTGTCTTCTCTTAGCTATCTGAAAATATTTATTGTAGTTTTTTTAAAAGTTTTCTTCTGCTCCTCTTTGCATTGTCTCTGTTTCTTTCAACTATCTTTTTTCTTTCTTTATTTTTCCTTGCTTGTTTGTTTTAGTCATTCTTTTTTATATTGGAAGCTTTCTTAAAGTGTTTGCTGGTACTTGGATCTATTCAATCATGTAACAAAAAAAGTTACATAGAAAACACAGAAGCTCTATGCTTATAAGATGGAACGTGTCAGTGGTGGGCATCACTGAGGTGGGGCAACACCCTCTGAATGCCAGGCTCTGGTGCTATTTCAGGACTCTTCAGTTGTTCTAGGATAGAATCCCCTAGTCTTCTGCCTGTCGGGGTGGGGGAGACCTGGTTTTTAGCTTCCTTAGCGCAGAGCAGGGCATCGGGTCTCCAGCTACTCAGTGTTGCAGAATTTTACTTAATCCCCTTGTTTTAGGACCTGTGCCTCCCCTTCCATCCCATGTCACTAAGCTGGGAGTCTCTATGCCAGTTTCTACAAAGAATCAATGTTCTCTCTCCTCCATGTGTTGGGGGAAGGCATCAGAGGGGCAGGGAAGGAGTGGTCACCTGCCATGCGGTGGAGCAGGGGCTTTGTGTGGCCATGTGAAGACTGTCAGCCAACCTCCCTATCCTCACTCTCCTTTCCCTTCAGCCTAAAGGGGATATTCTTGGGCTGCAGGTTCTTTGAGGGCCTTGGAGGGTACACATTGACACTCATCTGTCCAGGGCCTTCTGCAAGCCTCAGGGATATGGCTGGTCCCTCCGCTGAGGCACTTGTCATGCCTCATCTGCTTCCTAGATTTCCAGGACAGTATTTATAGTAGGTATATACCTACTCTACTGTCACCTCCTTTCCTGTGCTCTGTGTCCATAGGCTGACATCTGGGGCAGGAAAGAGAGGAAAGAGATGCACGTGGTCACTCTCCCAACCCGAACTGGCAGACAGTGACTTGTACTCAGACCAGCACAAATGAGCATCTTGCACCCTGAAGAAGAGCCTTGGGCAGCCTCCTCTTTTGGAATTTCAGCAATTAACATCATAGTTTTTTGAATATGCTCAATGGTGGATTTGATTTATTGAAATTGCCAAAAGTCATTTGGAGGAAAGGCCTGCATTAAGCAATGCCCTTTTATAGAATGCTCTATGGAATATTGTCCTACAGGTTGCTCAGGGGGAAAAGGGCTTGGGGTGAGTTAGTTTGCAAGAGACTACAAAACATTTTCTCTTCTTGGGGTTCAAAATGTACATTCAAAGTTCTAGTAAATTATGGAACAAAGCAATCTATTTGGTTGGATTTTCTAAATGGACCACAGATCTGGTTTACATGTGTGCAACACCTGCTAACATCTTCACATGCCCAGTCTTCCCCAGAGCATTCCCAGGGAAAGGCTGAGCTAAGTGACAAACCTGGTAACAGATTTTGGCCAGAAGCTATTGCAGCTCTTTCGGGAAACCCCCTTCAACTGGGCCCCCGTTGTGACGAGGCCCCGCTCGGCTACCTGCGCTGCGAAGCCTTCTTTGCACCGTTCGGAGTGTGAGCACCCTGCCGAGGATGGGCTTCTCAACCTCCTGGACTGAACGGTATCACAGAGGTCAGGGGAACAAAGCAATGTGTTCTTTATTTGTGATATTCTGACATGTGTACTCGTTGGGGTTTCGGGAACGTTGTCATTCTCCAGTGAAAACTGTGGTACTTTGTTTCTGGGTCCCAGAGAAAACACCACCTCTCATCACCTAGTACTGTTTTCCTCAAATCCGTGCTATTTTTGTCCAGTGTCCTTAGGAAGACTACAACAAATGCCAAGTGTGGGGAGCTGTCCTGAAAAACGGGAGCCTTTGGGGATGTGTTTGCTGCCCAGAACACTGGGGTCCTTAGTGACGTAGCAACTGCCTCTGGGCATAGCTCTCCCATCTGGAGTGCACCAATTATTCCATAGTATAGGCTTGATTAAGTAGATTAGTAGTAGAATGTCTTTTGCCTCAAGCCTGAGGAAGCAGAAAAGTTAGTCTTAAGACG